>CM039510.1:37536784-37608703 GCA_022432975.1 Begonia masoniana | reverse complement strand
GACCACTCAACTCCTTCGCTTGGCCATATTGCAGAGCAATATACTGATTCTTGAACCTGAATGCGCGTCAATAGAAATTTATTAAATTTTTATTATTTTGCGCTCAACTATCGACGAATCAACTTCAAAAGCAAATCCGGCGAGTAAGAACAAACAACCTGGAAAATTGATTGCATAGCAAGAATGAGAATGGCATCCAGTCATGTGTAGCAAAGGAATAATGCCATACAAAATGCTTGGTCTAGGTCTCTCTCTCTCCCTCCCCCTAGTTTGGTGACAACGGTCAGCCTAGAGGATTGCAAGTGGATGTAGGGGTGGAATCCATCGTTAGAATTTGGAAACCACTCTGTCGGTTAAGAAACACTGAAACGTAATCCATAAGAAAACCGAAACTCTGGTGGTCGTTTTTGATCCTTCATTCGGTTGCATTTGACTCGATTGAACTTGGTTTTTTTTGGGTCGGGTCACTTCGCTTTTTTTTTTTGTTTTTTTGGTCGGTTTTCATCATTTTTTTGCTCCGTATTCAACCATTTTTTCCTCGATTTTCAGCCGTTTTGGCTTTCGATTTTCGCTTCAAATACCTTATAAACCTTTGTTTTTTCACACGATAAACATGTTAATAAACTAATCAAATAATCACAACTAACCGCTAATCATCCCAACCGCTAAAAAATAAACTAAAACATCAATAATTATCAAATAAGAAACGACAAAATCTATCAATCAACATCATCAACTAATCAAAATCTAAGTAACAACGAATCAATTAACATCCACTCAACTACTCATCAAATATCATCATAATCAGCAGCTATTAAAAAATCAACAACTAAACCCTCTCACCAGGCCTAAGACGCTAATCAGTTCTCTTACAAGTATTCAATACATGACATAAGTAATTGACGAAAAATACAAACTATGGTACTTTCACATACTTCATCTGTCAAACTAGCACTCCTTTTTTTTTTTACCGATTGGAACTGTTTAGTGGAAGATGTCTTCTGTTTCTGCTCTTACTGCTGAGACTATTTGGCGGAAGAAGTGTTCGAATTTAAGACATTTAAATATTCAACACATTTATGTCCTCGGTTCTTTTGACCGATTGTTTCTATTATTTTAATCGTTACACAAGTATTGTTTTAGTGTTTTGTTTTAACCCTATTTTATGCAAATGAATTTCCGCTACAAGTTTTCTTGATGTTTTTAAATAAAGGTCAAATTTTGACGGTTGAGTGAAGTTTTTAAAATCTTCCCAGATTGTCTTAGTTTTGTTCAGCGTTATGAGTAGCGAATCGAATTTATAAAATTCGGGGCGTTACAACTTTCATACTGAGTTAGTCACTCTGATGAGAACCATGGATATATCAAACCCGAGACCCTTCAACAATGGGGAATAGAAACTCAGGAACGCCTTTGAAATCAAGTATAAGAAACTTGACCTCAATCAAACCTTGCCGATGGAACCAAAGTTATCAAACAAGGAGCTTGACCCGTAACTGAACTTGTGGTTAGAACCAAAGCTATCAAGTTGATCTTTCAAGTTTTAACTTGAAGAAGATCTAGTTCTTCACAAAAAATCAAAGAAAAAATTCTCACAAAGAGTAACTCAAAATCGTGTATATTGCTTTTTTAAATCTGCAAGGTTTATGCCTTTTAATAGGCTACAAAATATCCTAATGTAATAAGAAAATAATTATGAAACATCTAAAGATTAGGAAACTTAACAAATTAATAAAAAGAAACTTTGACTACATAATAAAAGGAAACTTTGACCAATTTGATTGATGAATTTCGTGGCTCTCCTTCCTAAATTCGTGGTCCACCTTTCTTTAAGAATTAGGAAATAAGTTCTTGCCAAATTTGATAGAGAAAAGGAAACTCTGCATAGATTTTGCATGTGCATATTTTGTTGTTGTGTAACACCCGAGATTTTTCTATAATGCATATAGGCCTAAGAGTAATCGTTTAGATGGATTATGTTTAGTAATGAAAGGTTTAGAAATAATGAAAAAGGAAGAAGAATGAAGTTGACAAATCAAATAAGGATAGGTTTGAAATGTTGAAGAAAAGTCAAACTAACAATGAACCAATAGGAATTTGTGGTTGAAAATTCAAAAGTATCTAACAACCAATAGGAATGAAGAGTTTGTGATGAAAATGAAATGTAAAAATAAGGGATTAAAAGAGTGGTTCACGTTGGAAAAGTTGAAGGAGAAGTGAGTTGAAAATTCAAAACAAACACATTTTGAAAAGTCAAAACAACAAGTGGACCAATAGAATTAATTGTTGAAAATTCAAAGTAAATTACATGCAATAATGAGTGATGAGGGAGGTCTTTGGTGTTGAAAGCTTGAGTGAAAAAGGGAGGGTTAACTTTTAATTTTTAAAAGTTGTGAGGAGGAAAATCAAAGGTGGAGAATTGGTTTTATAAAAAGGGAAAAGTAAAAAGGTGAAAAATCAATTTTTCTCTTCTCCTTCTTCTCCAAATAGTGGCAGCCATTGAAGTGTATCTCCTTCCTTCAATCTTCTATTTTCTCAAGCTTTAAGGTAAGAGTTTAAGTGGGTTTTATGTTTGATGCAACTTAGGGTTGATTTTTAGTGTTTTGATGGAGTTTGTGTGAGTTTTAGTTAGGGTTTGGAAACCCTAGCTTGAGAGCTCCGAATTTTGGGTTCTTGGATGAGTGTTCTTCCTAGATTTGGTTATTTAAGCTTTAGATAGGTTAGTTTAGATTGTTTAGGTGGTTAGAGGAGTGAATTGGTGAAATTGTGCAAAATCGGGTTTTATGCAAAATGGGGGCCGAATCTGTTGGTGCATTTTCGGATTGGCTAAGTGTTTTGTTTGGTTAATTTAAGCATTTCAATGGATAGTAGACGTATAGAGGTTTCTAAATTGGGGTGGCACATCGAAATCTGTTGAAAAACGAGAGAGTTATGACCGATTGAAGTTAGACGGTGGAAATTGGTGAAAAATCGGGTGTTGGGGTTTTTATTTTGAAAAGTTAGTTTGGTTGTGTGAGAAATTTAGTAAATATCCTTTAGTTTATGTTTTGGTGATTTTAAGTGATTTTTCCATTAATGTGCTAGGTTAACGAGCGAGTGAATTGTATACTCAGAGTGAGCCAACACGTGCGGGAGTTCAGGTAAGTAGTGGACGTGTGTTTGTTGCCTTCGGGCCTACACCACAGAACGGTATGATTTATTGTTTGATAGTGTATTGTTAGTGTTTGAGTATTGTTTGATGAATTGCTGGGTTGTTATTGTTAGTGTTTGAGATTGTTTGCTTGTTTGGTTGCTTTGTTCTGATTTGGTTTCTTGAATGTTTGGTTAAGTATGGTTTTAAATGTTTTGTTTGGTTAAGCATGGTTTTAAATGTTTGGTTGTGGTTAAGCATGGTTTTAAATGTTTGGTTGTGGTTAAGCATGGTTTTGAAATGTGAGTACGATATGGATTGAAAGTGGTATGTTGGCGGTGGTTCCTCGTCGCGAAGTAGTGTCTGAAATATGGCAAGCTTCGGGAGGTTTCCACAAAAGATATGCAGTGGTTCCTCGTCGCGAAGTAGTGTCTGAAATATGGCAAGCTTCGGGAGGTTTCCACAAAAGATATGCAGTGGTTCCTCATCGCGAAGTAGTGTCTGAAATATGACAAGTTTCGGGAGGTTTCCACAAAAGATATGCAGTGGTTCCTCGTCGCGAAGTAGTGTCTGAAATATGGCAAGCTTCGGGAGGTTTCCACAAAAGATATACAGTGGTTCCTCGTCGCGAAGTAGTGTTTGAAATATGGCAAGCTTCGGGAGGTTTCCACAAAAGATATGCAGTGGTTCCTCGTCGCGAAGTAGTGTCTGAAATATGGCAAGCTTCGGGAGGTTTCCACAAAAGATATGCAGTGGTTCCTCGTCGCGAAGTAGTGTCTGAAATATGGCAAACTTCGGGAGGTTCTGCAAGAGGCACCTGACTGAGTATACGTAAGATGTTGTGAGTGGATTTGCTACAAAAGATGTTGGGGGTGGAACGGCATGTGTTAGGATTGTGTGAGAGTTGTGTGTGCATAGTGTATGTTTGTACTTGTTGTCCTCTACTTGCTAAGTGTAAGCTTGCGTGTGTGTGCGTGTTCTGTGGTGTAGGTAACGACGCGGTTACAGGTGAGCTAAGTGAATGAGCCAGGACTTGGGAGCAGTAGGAGATGCACGGGGCGTGCCGGTGCGGGCAGTTGTTGGGGCGTCTCGACCATGGTCTTCGGGATGTATGTGAGATTCGTATTTGGTTAAGTTTAGTTAGATTTCGGGTTGTGGCTTGTATTGGAGATTTTGAGGTTTTGTGGTTAGTTTTGTGTAATATGTTTTGGTTAGTTTTGAGTTAGTATGGAGGGGTGTATATAATTGGTTATGTTTGGTCTGGTTGTGGTTGAGATTTGGTTTAATTGGTTGGTATTGTGGTGTGGTTTGTTTGGGATTGGATTTGTGGTGTTAGTTTGGTTATTTTTGTTTTGGTGTATATAGTACTTGGATTTGGTTAAATAGTGTTTTTAAATGTGTTTGTTTTTCAGGTTTTGGATTTTAAACTTTTAGCCGTTATATTGCCGATTTTTGATTTTTAAATCAATAACGTCGGGTTACTTTCACTATTTTTATTATTAATCGTCTTAAGTCGAAAATTCTACGAAAATTGTTTAAACAACGTTTTAAATGCGGGGTTGCTTAGCAAAGTAGCGCACCAAGCCGTGGTCGGTTCGGGGATGTTACATGTTGTGCTTCTATCTCTCTTGCCACTAAATCTTTAGGTATTTTTCAAGTATCTTCGGCATTCCTTTCCTCCCAAGCATCCTCTTCAATACTTAACAAATTTATTAATTTCAACTCGTGTTGAAAAGAATTTGTCTCTTGGATTTCTATAATCAATCTATTTAAGGCTTATGCATTTTCTTGGTTTTTGATCTTGTCATTGGACCTCCAATATCTTGACAAGGATTTTTAACTTTGGCCTTGAAGTTGATTGTGTAGCACCCGGCCCTATCGAACCAGCTCTTTTATTATTAATAAAATACACTTTATTAGTCAATAAATTAAGTAGGGTTATTAAATAACTTGGCAAAGGGCATTAGAGTAAATTGCAATTTTCAAAGAGTGGATAACGTATTTAAGGGAAGAGGGTTGGGTTTAATGCACTGTAGCCGCCACCATTTCATACCATTTCCTCTTCGGGTTTCAACTCAGGCAGACGAGCTCTCTAGGCGATCTTCCTCGCGAGATTCACCTTCGACCTAGGTAAGTTTTCCATTCATCTTCTCGATATTATAGTGAGTAGATAGCGGGAGTGCAATGCGTGTGTAACTTGGTGAATGCTGTGAGTGAGCTGAGTTCGAGTTTAGTGCTGAACCAAGAATGTGCGATGGCCCGAAGTTCTAAGCTAGCTCCTTAGATTCGTGAATGGTGTGGGATGAGATTTAGTGAAGTTCTGATTAGTGTTCTGTTTATGACACTAGGTGAACAGGGCTTTCAAGTAGTTGAAACCGAGCGATTTCCAGGAGACCAGGTAAGTAGAGTTTGTTTGTGCCTTCGGGCCTACATCACAAAACAGTAGGATTAATGTATGTTCGTGTGCTTATTTCCAGTTGTCATGCATCATATTTTGAAATGTACGAAAATGAATTTACATGATTTTGAATCGGCAAGGAATGAACAGATTGAAACAGTACGTGAAGCAGATTTGCTGTTAAGGGAATTAATCCAACCCTTAATGAGCCAGTGGATTGAGGTTTTGGGAAAAGTGATCCGCTTCCCAATCCGACAGGGGGATCTGAACAGTTATGAGTATCAGATTTGCTGTTAGGGGAGTTAATCCAACCCTTAACGAGCCAGTGGATATTTATACTTTGGGAGAAATGATCCAACTCCCAATTTCACAGGGGGATCTGTACAGAAACGATGAATATGCAACTGAGATGAGAAAAGTAGAAACTGCATGTTTAGGAATTTATGATTCAGTATTTCATTTCACTATTGCTTTACTTGCTTAGCATTAGGCTAATAGATGAGTTTTGTGATGTAGGTGAAGAAGCTTTAGCAGGTGTGTTTACTGAGTTCACAGAAGGCTAGTTGGGTTGGAGGAGTGCATCCACACAATGTTCTGGCAGCTGATGGGGCAGTTTAATTGATGTCTGTTGGAGTGAAGGTTTTATTATCAATGCTTTATTTTAGATGGATCGAGTTTTCATAACAGTAGTGATTTCAGTGTTTTGAACAAATTGAGTTTTATTATTTGATAATGGCATTCCGCTGAGGTTTGAAGATTTGCACTTGTTGGATTTTAAGCAATACATGGGTTTGAATCCTTTTCTGAGTGATTTCAGTAAGGCAAATAGATTCTTTTTCATAAATGGAGTTATATTGTATAATTAGGAGTAGTCAGAATGTCGCCCTGAATCTATCGGTAGATGGGATGTGTTTTGTTATCTGTCGGTAGATGCATTCTATCGGCAGAAGTTGAGTAGTTTGAACCTACCGGAAGGAGATGTCTATCGGTAGGTGTACTCAAATTTCTATCGGATGATGTCTTCAGTAAAGGTATCGGAAGATGTAGCCTTATTTCTATCGATAGATATAGACCCATTTCTATCGGCAGATGAAGTCGTGTTGACTTCATCGGCAGATGAAGTTGTGTTGACGTCATCGGCAGATGAAGTTGTGCTGACGTCATCGGCAGATGAAGTTATGTTGACGTCATCGGCAGATGAAGTTATGTTGACGTCATCGGTAGGTGCAGCCCGCCGAGAAATGTCTTTCAGTTCCAAGTCTTCAGGTCCACGTCATCGGCAGGAGTCTTATATTTGCTGTGTCTGCTTCTTCCGTTGATTTTTCCACCGGCAGATGTGGTGGTCTTTAGAGTTTTAATAGTGTTTTGTGATTTAAACCTTTATTTCTTTTGGTCAATTTATCTCGAACATTTTATCCGATTATCCAGACACTTTATGGTTTTGTTTAACTCTAAGTTACTTAAATTAATTCCGCTGCAAAATTTTAAATTATGAATGAAGTTTTTAGTTCGTGTACGGGTTTTGTGTGACGAACCGGGTTCAGAGAATTCGGGGCGTTACAGATTGCACCTTGATTCACATAATTTCCTCTCTCCTAAAAAAGATTCGTTCTCGAATTCCCTGCATCATATAAAGATAAGTCAGTAACATTAAAAGTAGCACTTATATTACCATATTCACTAGGTAAATCAATCTTGTAAGCGTTGTCATTGATGCGTTCCAACACTTGGAAGGGACCATCTCCTCGAGGTTGCAACTTGTTCTTTCTTTTGTTGGCAAATCTTTCTTTCCTTAAGTGAATCCAAATCCAATCTCTAGGTTCGAAAATAACTTTTGCTCGGTGCTTGTTTGCTTGTCTTGCATAATGTTCATTCTTTTTCTCAATGTTTTCCCTTATCCTTATATGTAGTTCCCCAAGAAATTCAAATATTTTCTTTCTATCAAAATTAACAAACTTGTTAGTAGGCAATGGTAACATATCCATTAGAGTTATAGGAATTGATGCTCCCGGCATGAAATCTATTTGATGTTCAATCCCTCTTAAAGGAGGTAACCCTCTCGGTAATTCTTCTGGAAACACATCCTCAAATTTCTGCATAAGATAAGAAACAACACTTGGAAGAGATTGAGTTAGCTCATTAGTCGCAAGATAAACATCTTTGTACAATAATACATGTACTTCTTACCTTGCTATCATCATACTTTTAACCTTACTTTTTCTTGTCATTCCACTTATGCTCTCACTCTCCTCATGTTTTCTCTCACTCTCGTTTTTTTCTCTCCTTGCACTCTTTTTTCTCTCTTTTACTATTCTTTTCACTCACTCTACTATCTTCTTTTTCATGTTTTTGCTCACTCAATGACTTTTCTCTCTTTTTGAATTCTTTTGCAATTCTATTTAGATCCTCACTAGCCTCACACGGTTTTAATGGTTTTAGAATTATCTCCCTACCATTTTGATCAAAGGAGTACTCATTCTTGAAACAATTGTGCTTGACGTTTCTATCGAATTGCCATGGTCTCCCCAAAAGGATATGTGTGGCTTGCATGGGTACTACATCACAAAGAACCTCATCTTTATACTTACCAATTGCGATTCCAACCTTCAATTGCTTATTCACTCTCACTTCTCCACAATCACTCAACCGTTGTAGTTTGTATGGTCTATGATGCTTAACGGTTTCCAAGCTCAATTTTTCTACTAATAAAGTGCCAGCAACATTGATACACTTTATCTCCATCCTCATTGGCTTGAACGTTGAGTATACGTCTAGTGAACAATAACTCTCCCCTCACGGGTTCCTCTATATCCACGTCGCTATAATTTTCTAATGGTGGCATTTCACAATCACTTGAACTTACACTTGCTATATCACTATTATTCAAAATAATCATAGCTCTTTTATTCAGACAATTAGAAGCAATATGGTCAAAACTTGACATCTAAAATATTTAATCTCTCGAGACTTAATAGGAGTGGAAGTCTCGGTTTTACCTTTTATGGGGGTGGTATTTGATGTCGTGGTTTTCCCTTTGAACTCCTCTTTTGATTTTAAATTAGGTTTATCACCCCTCTAATTAGATTTCCATGAAGAGTTTAGGGTTGATCTGATCTTAGAGTTCCTCGATTTCAATTGCCTCTCAACTTTGATGGACTTGTGCAACAATTCTTCTAAATCCACATAATGATGCAAATCCACAATGTCAGCGATTTCTCTATTTAAACCTCCAATGAATCGCGCCATTGTTGCTTCATCATCATCGTCCACTCTAGCCCTTATCATGGCTACTTCCAACTCTTTGTAATATTCCTACCAAACCATTGTCACAAAGTTGTGCGAGCTTTCTCAATGAGGTTTTTTGAAAGAAGAAAACTTGATAAGCAAAAAATCGTTGATTCAACGATTTTTATTTTTTAGAATTTCTGATTTTTATTTTTTTGAATTTTCAAAGGAAGAAATTCTAGAAGAAGAAAAATAAACAATAAAGATAGATACTTGAATCTAGGAGCCAAAGCTCTAATACCAATGATAAGAACCACAAGTATATCAAACTCGAGACCCTTCAACAATGTGGAATAGAAACTCAGGAACACCTTTGAAATCAAGTATAAGAACTTGACCCCAATCAAACCTTGCTGACGGAACCAAAGTTATCAAACAAGGATCTTGACCCGTAACCGAACTTGTGGTTAGAACCAAAGAGAAAATTCTCACAAAGAGTAACTCAAAATCATGTATATTGCTTTTTCCAGTAGTATTACTCATCGCTTTTGATTCCTTGAGTCAAACCTTGTAGTTTCCTACATGCATCTCGATAATAGCGGTTAGAAATAAATTTTTTGCGTATTTGCACCTTCATATCATCTCATGTGCGTATGAGTTGTTCTCCATACCTTTTTCGTCTTTTCACTAATTGATCCCACCATATGCTCGTATAATCCGTGAATTCTAACGATACTAATTTGATCTTTTTCTCCTCGGTGTAGTTATGACATTCAAACATCTGCTCAACTTTTCTTTTCTATTCTATATAAAGTTCGTGATCACTTTTACCTTGAAAAGGAGGGATGATAATTTTGATGTTGCATAGATTTCATTCCTCACAGTTTGTTCTGACATATATCTCTCTTCTGTAATTACTATTCCTCGTAATTGGATTACTCATAGTAATGCTCCATTGGTGATTTGCCCTTTTGTGCACAGCTATTATAAGGAGACTTTATTCTTTCATACCTCATGTCTAAATTCTTAATTTGATATTGTATAACCTTCATGTACATCTCTGGATCAAAGTTAGTACGTCTTTCCTCACTACTCATAATTTCAAAAAATAAAAATAAAAATTATTAGTGAACAAAAAAAATAAGTAAACGGAACTCACTCACTCCCTCACGTGTTTACACTCGATTATATGTCTCTCCACTCGTGTTTTCATCAAATACTAGCTTTTATATGATAGTCTCACTCTTGCCTTTTACCTCCCAATTTTTTCTTTAAGCTCTTTATGCAAAAACATAATAAAGAGAAAAATTCAACAAGCAAAAATAAGCAAGATCAAAATTTTTAACTCAAAATTTTAATTTCCAAAATCGGTTAGAATCAAACAATTTAGAATATGATATAGGACTTCAAGAAAGGAAACTTTTCAAGAAATGAAACCTTTTTACGAAATGAAACTTTTCAAGAAAGGAAAATTTTCATGAAATGAAACTTTTTACGAAATGAAACTTTTCACGAAAGGAAAATTTTTACGAAAGAAAAATTTTCAAGAAATGAAACTTTTTATGAAATAAACCTTTTACGAAAGAAAACTTTTCACGAAAGAAAAAAAAACTTTGATATCTCACAGAATAATGAATTAATGCTCGAATATTGTGAGAGCAAGTACGATTAATCAAGAACTTTGAAGTCTCCAAGAAAGTAGAATCAATAACTTAGAATAATTGAGACAATCAAAGAAAAAGATTTGAATAACCACACTCAAAAGTAAATATTGATGCTTATAATGAAGAAGAAGAAATTGATACTCGAGATATTGATACTAGAAATATTGAGATTTTTTTTAAAGAAGAAAACTTGATAAGCAAAGAATCGTTGATTCAACGATTTTTTTTTTTTTTTGGAATTTCTGATATAGTTTTTTTAATTTTCAAAGGAAGAAACTCTAGAAAGAAGAAGAAAAAAGAACAATAAAGATAGACACTTGAATCTAGGAGTCAAAGCTTTGATAGTAAATGATGAGAACCACAGCTATATCAAATTCGAGACCCTTCAACAATGCGGATTAGAAACTTAGGAACGCCTTTGAAATCAAGTATAAGGAACTTGACCCCATCGAACCTTGCCGATGGAATCCAAAGTTATCAAATAAGGAGCTTGACCTGTAACCGAACTTGTGGTTTGAAGCAAAGCTATGAAGTTGATCTTTCAAGTTTTGACTTGAAGAAGATCTAGTTCTTCACAAAGAACCAAAGAGAAAATTCTCACAAAGAGTAACTCAAAATCATGTATATTGCTTTTTTAAAGCTGCAAAGTCTTTAAATAGGTTTCAAAATATCCTAATGTAATAAGAAAGTAATTAGAAAATATCTAAAGATTAGGAAACTTAGCAAATTAATAAAAAGAAACTTTGACTACATAATAAAAGGAAACTTGGACCAATTTGATTGGTGAATTTCATGGCTCTCCTTCCTAAATAAGTGGTCCACCTTTCTTTAAGAATTAGGAAATAAGTTCTTGTCAAATTTGATAGAAAAAAGGAAACTCTACATAGATTTTGCATGTGCGTGTTTTGTTGTTGTGCTTCTATCCCTCTTGCCACTAAATCTTTAGGTATTTTTCAGGTATTTTCAGCTAGGGGTGGGCAGAACCGGCCCAGAACCGGTGGACCGGACTGGACCACCGGTTCGGGCCGGTTCTTGGGCGGTTCCTAGCTCAATGGAACCGGTTCCGGTTCCGGTTCCATTGATCTAGAAACCGGGAACCGACGGTCCGGTCCCCGGTTCCAGTGATCCAAGACCCGAGAACCGCGGGAGTACCGAGAAGTGAAAACAATTTAACAAAGGCGGACTTCACAGTTCACCCTACTTCATCACTTTTCTTAATTTCTTCTCTTTGCATTGTCCAGACTCCAGAGTCCAGAGTCCAGACTCAAGAGCTGAAGTCCGAATCGGAGTCAGACTCCACCGCTGAGGAGGGACTGCCCTGCGATTCAGACTTCGGCTCTGTTATCGGCAATAACTTACGCGCCTGCTCGCACTACACTCCTCAAACGTTGGGAGTATCAAACTCGAGGTTACCGCCGGGAAGAGCGAAGGTAGAGTCGCCGATGGAAGACAGTCGGCGTCGACGACCTAACAGAACAGAGGTGCCCTTGAGGACGAAGACCACCACGGCCACTCTCGGAATCAAACGCGGTCCTCCCTCGTTTTTCATTTCCTGCCTCTTCGACTCTGTAAGTTTTGCAATCGCTTCTATTTGCGATGTTAAGCGATGTTTTTGCTGGTTGAACTCACTGTTGAAGATCGGATTTCATCGATTTGGATTGAAAATTTTTATTTTTTTTAAATAATAAAAAAAAAAATAGGTGGGAGGAACCGGTACCGGTTCCTCCCAGGGCCGGTTCCGGTTCTGAGTAGAAATATCCCGAACCGTCCGGGCCGGTCCAGTTCCAAGTTTGAACCGGACCGGCCCGGACCGTGCCCACCCCTATTTTCAGCCTTCCTTTCCTCCCAAACATCCTCTTCAATACTTAACAAATTTATTAATTTCAGCTCGTGTTGAAAGCAATCTCTCTCTTGGATTTCTATAATCAATCCATTTAAGGCTTTATGCATTTTTTTGGTTCTTGATCTTGTTATTGGACCTCCAATATCTTGACATGAATATTTAACTTTGGCCTTGAAGTTGGTTGCACCTTAATTCACATCACACTCCCTCTAACGACTCCCTCCATTTCCAGATAAGAACAAGAGCAGTGAGTAGCAGTGATTCAGTGACAATTTCTTTTTATTTGTTTTTCTGTCTGAGTGTATATTAATTCTGGGGAAGACTTCTCTTATGTTTGGATTTGTATAAGAATTATCTGGATTTGAATTTTGACATTTAAACTTTGTTGAATTGTTATTTAATTATCGCACTATTATATATGTAATGATAAAGTGAACTTTTGATCTTTGATTTATGTTCAAGTTTTTCGCTGTAAAGCAAGTTTTGTGCTGAACGATCTTAGCTTTTTCTATTACCTAAGCTCTTGTCAACTTAGAGAATATAAAGAGTGAAACTTTTCTTCTAAAAATATTGTTCTCACCTAAAAGATCTTAGTCACTGGTTCTGGATTCGATGACAAAATTGAAAACTATATTATAAGGTGAATTTTTGGATTCATAAGTTCAACCCTTATTTAAACCATGACGACAATATTATAAGGAATCAGGTTTTGATATTGTCAAGTGTAAAGTTATTAGATTTAAGTCCAAGGCATCTATACATCATTTCAAATTAAATGGTTCATGTATTTTAGTCAATTATTTTTCTAATAGTTAGTCCACTTAATAAAACCAATAAGTTTCAAATCAAAGACATTAAATTTAGAAGAAACACTGCTGAATAGAGCAGTTTGCATCACATATTTTTTTTCTATGACTAACGTTAGATTTTCCCTATAGTTCTACATTTTAATTTTACTTTCTTATGATAACTAGTATGATTAATATTTTATTTTAACTATTTGTAATTTATCTTAATTATTAGATTTGAGTGACACACGTGTCATGTAAGAAGACAAGATTATAATATAAAAGTATAGACTAAATCAAACATTATCTTTATATTTATATTTTTTATATTTAAGGAAAAACAAGAGATGTAACTTCTTTTAAAAAACGGAGAGAAAACGACAAATGGGTGCCAATAAAACAAATGAAAGAAAGACCCCACATGAAGATGATTCAAACTTCAAGATACAGGTATTGTACATAAATATAATGTAAAATATTATACAGAAACGAGAAGAAAAGGACAGAATTAAGAGCGATAGAAAAAAAAAAAAAAGAAGAAACCCTAGAAGAAGGAAGATTTGGATTTGGAAGATAAAAGCCAGTGGGTGAAGCTTTGGAGGGTAGCAACATCAGCTCTGTAGTGATTTTGGGTAAAATCCAACATATCTGACCAAGTGAAATCTGGGTACTTCCTTGGCATTTCTCTGCAAACCAGATCTTGTGGGGGACTCACCACTTTGTCTTCTCTCGGACTCACGAAGAATACAAGCGACCTCCTCTCTCTCTCTCTGTCCACCACTGCCCTATGCATGCAGCTTTTGTACCTCCCGTTCGATAATGCCTGCAATTTCATTCCACACACACCATCAAACAAAAATCGACTTGTTTCTTCTACTTTTAACCTCTTATACAGCTTCAGAAATGGAGGAACCTTTAACTTTTTATGCAGCTTCAGAAATAAGGTGAACCTTCAATGGGTTTGTTCTTCATCTCTATCTTTTTTACTATACATGCATATGTTGTATCTCGTCAGAATTCATGAATATTCTAAAGTAAAATCCAAATGGTCTCAACTTTGGCCGAAAAAGGAGGCCTCTAACATAGAATTTTTGGACGTGGGATTAGATAGAGTTTGTCAGTGTTTTTGTTTTTTTTATACCAACCAAGCTGCTGCTCCTGCTTCAAGTGGATATTTTGTCTTCATCTAAATCTATACATTAGTCAATTACTTGTTGATTAATGATTAATATAATTACTGTAGCGTGACTCACAAATAATAATTCCAAATGTGACACATTCATGAAATAAATCATGATTTTCTGCAATCATGCATGAAAAAGAACAAACAAAAAAGTTTACCATGAACGTATCGCCAATGTTGATGACGAGAGCGTCTGGTCGAGGTCTGACAACTTGCCACCTGTTATTTACAAAAACTTGAAGCCCTCCGACTTGATCTTGATGAAGAATCGTCAGTGACGTTGGATCACAGTGAGGGCCAGTTCCAAGAGTCAGCCCTGAATTTTTACAAGGAGGGTAGTAATTACACCTCATTATTGAACTCCCATCTTCAAAGAAGTTCCTGTAATGAAATCTTTCAACTCCCAAACTGATTGCCAAAAGCTCCATTATTAGCAGAGCTACCCTCTCCATTGCCTCGCAATATATCTGGTATATCCTTCTGAAACAATAATAAATAGAAATCATTTTTCCCCTTTATACAGATGGTTAATGATAGTATTACTTTTTTTTTTTTGTTTTGGAATAATCAAGAAGGAGAAAATGTAAGAGCGGATTTCTGGCGAATATCATCATAGTTTAAATACGATTAAAAGGTGTTCTCCTTTTTTTTTCCCTCAAAAAAACAGTCATCTTTCAGAAAATGTGGAGGAAAGTGAAGACGAAATATAAGAATTATTCCCCATGATTCAATGATTTCATGGATTTTTTTTTGTAAATTTGAGTGAAGGATGAAAGTAGTACGAGCTTTTAGTGGGTTCGAACCAAATGCTTTTGAAGCTGAAATTAACATTAGGAAAAAAAAAAAATAGTTGCTACCCATGATTTATTTTGGGCGAAAAGTCTTACCCAGAGTGCTCAAAATGGTCTCCCAAGAAGGATTTGAAGAAGTGAACAACATTTAGGTCAGAGCCATTTCCACGGTAGTCAAAAGAGAAGGTCTCCTTCCATGGAAGCTTTGACGAATAACGATCAGCATGTGCGCCAGAATACCCAGAAATATGGCCTGGTTTTCTCTTCAAACTAAGCTTCTTCTTCAACGGCATTTTGAAAAAAGAGTCGATTTCCTCATAAGCAGCCTGAATGAGAGACGGGTCGACTCCATGGTTAGTTACTTGGAAGAAGCCATGGTTGGAGCAAGCTGACCTAATGAGCTCGGTGGCTCGAGCCGTTGCCTCTTCGTCTCCTCTTTTGAAACCATCTAGGTCTATGAGTGGCTCGTTGAGCTCTTCGTGGGTGTGAACCAGGTCTGCATGAGGCCACACAAACTCGTTTGGTAAGTTCGGTAGTTTTTGCAGAAAGTTTGAATCAAAAACTAAGCCTCCTTTCTCGTCTCAGAGAGAAGAGAGAGAGAGAGAAGAGAGAGAGAGAGAGAGAGAAGAGAGAGAGAGAGAGAAGAGAGAGAGAGAAGAGAGAGAGAGAAGAGAGAGAGAGAGGAGAGAGAGAGGAGAGAGAGAGAGAGAAGAGAGAGAGAGAGAGGAGAGAGAGAGGAGAGAGAGAGAAGAGAGAGAGAGAAGAGAGAGAGAGAAGAGAGAGAGAGAAGAGAGAGAGAGAGAGGAGAGAGAGAGAGAGAAGAGAGAGAGAGAAGAGAGAGAGAGAGAGGAGAGAGAGAGAGAGAGGAGAGAGAGAGAGGAGAGAGAGAGGAGAGAGAGAGAGGAGAGAGAGAGAGGAGAGAGAGAGAGAGAGAAGAGAGAGAGAGAGAGGAGAGAGAGAGAGGAGAGAGAGAGGAGAGAGAGAGGAGAGAGAGAGAGAGGAGAGAGAGAGGAGAGAGAGAGAGAGAAGAGAGAGAGAGAAGAGAGAGAGAGAGAGGAGAGAGAGAGAGAGAGGAGAGAGAGAGAGAGAGAGAGAGAGAAGAGAGAGAGAGAGAGAGAGAGAGAGAGCCAAATCTAACGAGGTATTCGTAATCAATCTTGGATTAGGAATAGAGAGAGAAAGAAAGAGAAACTAGAGGAAGTGAGAGAGAGGTTAAAGCTACGCCGATTGAGAGTAAGCTGGAGAGAGAGAGAGAGAGAGAGTGAGTGAGTGAGAGAGAGAGAGAGCGATCTAATGATATATTTATAATTAATCTTGGATTAGGATTAGAGAGAGAAGAAAAGAACACGAATGTAGCGAGAGAAAGAGAGGGATGAGGCCAATGGCCGTCCATTGGAATAGCCGAAGAGATCTCTACGAGCCAACAATTGAGACGATTAGAGACACCCTCCTTAACTCATATTACTCATCTTCCCAATTTATATAATGTCAAAACCACCAATCTAGCACACTATTTTCCTCTTTCTCTCCCAAGGATCTTACACATAGATACCCTCTTCATTTTTACATTTTTTTATTTGTTTTTATTTAAAAAAAAACATTATCTTATATAGTTTCATACAGTATAATCTATCCATTATTGTGGCTTCCCAAGTTACCCAAGAATAATAAATGAATAAATTGTTGTTAGGGTGTTAATGACTTTGAAATCTTATTTAAGAAAAGAATTGCAAGTATTTGTACTTTTATTGATTATTTTCCAATGTTTGATTATTGTCGACAATTATTAAAGTTGTCTTTACTTGAAGTATACAAATCTTGACTGGGTTTTATGAAATAAAGAAATAAAAGAAATAAAAGAAAAAAAGAGATATTAATATTCATTAAATATGGTTTCCTTTGAATAAAGCAAAAATGGGGATTCAAAGGAAAGACTGTTCAGATAAAGAGAAGGTGAGAAAAATAGAATTATTTTCGTCGTTTTATTAATATTAATATTCTGCTGTTCGCAGGTCATTTTCATCAATATACATACAATATCTTCAGTTATGCTTAGGATTCCAACTCTTTAACTTTGAAATACAGCTCTCTCTCTCTCTCTCTCTCTCTCTCTCTAACACACTTTAAATTAAACAATATGAATATTAAGGGTTTGTTTCTTTGGTTGTTCGAAAGATAAATGTGAAATTAGAAAATTTCTTCTTATTTACCAAAGCATGATCTAGTAAATATAAATGTATTATTTTGTAATAATTGTTTTATGAATTTTAAAAACAAAATAAATACAAATGTATTAGGTATTTCAGTATGTATGCATGAAATGAGTGTTAAAAGGCGACAAAATTATACATGCATTCCAAGGATATCCAAAAAGAGGCTACGATTTCCAACACTATTTGTTCCACTCCTTATCGCAACGAAACATGTGACCCCTCTTGAACTGTTCTTTCAAAAGTAGCAAAAAAATATAGAAAAAGAAAATAATTTAACTAGAAGCATCAATTCTCGACAGATCGCTTAATGACATGTCACTTAAACATGGATTGAGCTCGCGTCAACTCCACCTTTACAAGCAAGGCCACGCCCTTTCTTGACTCGCTCATTTTTTTGAAAATGGATTTGGACAATTACTCGCACTCGGTAAAAAAATTTGGTGTATTCATGGTTTGGAAAGTTTCTTAAATCAAGACTAAGAAATTTTGTCTCATTTTCTGGTAAAAGTAGATTTCGGTCTTAGATCAAAGCCGCAGCATCAGGGAAACCCTACACCTTAATTTCCAGAATCTTCTGCTGAGAATTAGAGGGTATGAAAACCCATGAAAAAATTGAAACTGTTTGCTTGTTATGTTAATGGAAAATTTTGGATTTTTGTCTATGTAAAGTTGGGTAAAAATCGAAGATGCAAAATTTAGATTTTTGTTATAGAAATCACGACGGATCGAAACAAGTAAAGGTGTTGTTGGAATCGAGGATTTTAGTGGAGGAACATCGCCGATTTCGCCGGATTATTGGAGAAATCCGGTGCATCGTCGAGGGAAAGGACGCCACACCGCAAGTCAGCAACGCTAGGCTGCGACGTATGCCATCTTCAACCTCGACTTGTTGGGTTGTATGTAGAGACGAGGTCGCTAGCGTTGGGGGAGATGACCCCGCAACGCGTCTGCGTGGATCGCGAAATGGCCAGCTGGGCGGCGGTGCAGGTCCTTTTCTTAGACTGCAGTTCAATAGTTTTAAGGCCATATTTTGGGTAGCAGTTCACGACCTATTTTGGCCCAATTTGATTTTATTTACTCAATTAATTATGGAATATTCAAGAGAAAAATTACGAATTTAATGTATAACATTTTTACCCAAAATTTAACGGCTTATTTTTGGATAGGTATGAAAAATTTAAATTAAAAATCATATACTCTTGGATTTGGTCTTTTGGATAATTGGAATTTGGTCAGTAGTAAGCCCACTCAAGTTAGTGGTTATATTTATGTCCAACATCATTGTTTTCAAAAATATTATTTTAAGACGTATTTTTGTATGAATGAACTGTCTATTTTTATGACTTGTCGATTTTACCATTTTATTAATTATTTTCACTAGATATATTTATTTTAAGTATACATAATTTTTTTATTAATCACATTGGTCAACGCACAAAGATTGATTGACCTGTGAAAGAGTCTTGTTTTCTTTAAGCATATTTAACCGTTGAAAAATGTGTTTGTTTATATTAAATAGAGTAATTAAACAATTGACTGTGCTGTGTCCCTATGCGCAAAATCTTAAACTTGATAATGATTTTATTTTCATGGCTTTAGCGATGACTGAGTATCGTCATTATTAATATGCCTATGACATGGTGTGCGCGAAGTTCTTGCATTACATTTTTTTTCACCGAGGTTTTTATAATTTGAAGCAAGACCTATTTTATTTACGAATGTTTTTAATGTTGCCCTACTAGTTTTGTAAAAATTAGATTTATAAAAATGTTTTGAATTTATCATGCTCCGCCCATATTTCTCAATTTTAAATGTTGATTATAAGTTTTACTCCTATTGAATTAAATCGACTCACCCCAAACGACTCCTTTTATATATTAGTCAAGAAGATTATCAGTTGTCAACTCAGGACTAAACTTGGTGACCCATTTTTTTCTTCTAATATTATTAATTTCTTGTTCAAGAAACTTTCGTGAGGTTGGACTTGGAATTTATCTTTGTTTAAACTCTTTTAATTTTCGTTTTATTCTCACACATTTAATTTAGACATTATACTATTACTTTATCTTTACGGCACTTGTTGGACCTCGTTTTTAATTTGTTGGGGCCAGAATTTTATTTTTGAATAAATTTAAGTTAAGGGTCGCATGACTCAGCTTGTTTTCAGGTTGAGTTGTTTCACGTTCTGTCTCGGGTTTCTTGCAGGTCGTGAAATTTTTTTTAGTATTAGAGCCAGGTTATCATATGAAAAAATGACATCTAAAAGATAGATAAAATGATAATATGAAAGAATTTTATGATTTCTGTGCCTAAGAATGTGTCCTAATCTGAACCGTGAATTTTTCAGATTTTTAAAAATGTCTCACAGAAGAGCCCTTAGAAATTGTGCACCTGCAATACTAGTAGTACAAACTATTGAGTCTCAATCGACTCAGTCTTTGATAGCCTTGAATGATGCACTTTAGAGTTTGGCTAGAGACGACAGGGTGAAGAATTTAGTATTCTGTCATATAGATTATTTCAGAGAGGTTGGATATCTGCCAATATTTGAGGGAGGACCTACGTAACGAATTCTTTTTTCTCAATAAGATATTGTCCGCTTTGGGTCGCCCATACAGCTTTCACGAATTTGTTTTGGCGAGAACTTCCCAGTCGATCACCCAACATTGTACTGCTCTCGTCGGAGCACTCTTAACTTCGGAGTTCTTATGGGATCCATTGTCAATTGTGCCTCAAAATACGTCTTACTATCTTGGAAGGGTTCCTTTACATATGTTTTATTTCCATATTTCTTTTAAGTGATGTGAGATTGAGCCTTAGCCCCTTATTCTCGCCCACCCCCCTCCCCCCTTTGGGACCCAACGTACTCAATGGCCACATCTCTTTTCCCTAAGCGATGTGGTATTGTGACAAGCCCCTCTTGGCCTTCACAATAGATCGATAGCCCATTTTTGGGCCACATCTCAGGTTGGGTACAGGCTCTGATACCATTTGTAACGAACCACTTTTTTTCAGTAAGATATTGTCCGCTTTGGATCGCCCATACAGCCCTCACGGATTTGTTTTGGCAAGGACTTCTTAGTTGGTCACCCAACATGGTACTACTATCACCGGAGCACTTTTAACTTCGGAGTTCTTATGAGATCTGTTGCCAATTGTGCCACAAAACTCGTCTTACTATCTTGGGAGGTTTCTTCATTTTCATATTTTTCTTAAGCAATATGGGATTGTGTCCGGCCCCTTATTTCAGGTCGTCACAACCTAGGTATGTAGCAATGTTTTTAAACCTACTCCATTGATGACTTGTAGAGCTTGTTTTAAAAACGGTATAACAGATTTAATGATTTGTAAATCATTGGCTTGAGGAGTCTGTTTTGAAATGTAAAATGAATGGTTTGAATATAAATCTACGCAATTCATTTCCATAACTTTTCATGGTTTTGAAATAAGAACGACGTTCAATATAGAAAATACACCATCCACGAGATCGAAACTACCTCTAAGAAATCCACCGATGAACTGAAAAATCAGTGAAGGTGAGTATGGCCCCATTTATAAAGGCAAACTCGACCACACCCCAATTACAGTCAAAGTTTTACGACCTAATACAGCTCAAGGAATAAAGAAAACAAGTCAACAATACAAATAGTGGCAAAGCTTTAAACAAAAGCAATGGTGTGGGAGTGGAAGTAAGGGGCGTCAAAAGAGACAAGTTTCATTTCGTCAACTTACTATTTCTGAAGAAGAAATTAAGCCTATTTTTGTGGATAACTAATGCCAATCAACAAAAGTTTATTAAATATCAAGAAATCTATGATGGAAGTTTAAATCGATAACAATTTAAAAGTACGGGGTTTAAATTACTTAATTTAAAGTATAAAATATATGTTGCAGGTAATCTTAAAGTAGAGGGTTTTATTTGATAAATAAATACACATAAATTTATGGTCTTCAAGCAAAGTTGTGCATCTTGAAATAGTCATCATTAAGAAGATAAGATAATAATTTTAAAGAGACTTATAGTCTTCTATGCAGAAGGACTTTGTACTAACACCTGAACACCTGATATGATGTTACACATAATTAATATGCTTTTGAGAAAAGCTTCTAAGGTATGTGCACCCTATCTTGAAGAATTTATTGTGGTCTTCATTGACGACATACTGATATATTCTAAGATTCATGCAAAGCATGAGGAATACATGAGGATTGTTATGTAGACAATAAATATTTGTAGTATGTTAAAAGAAAAAATATGCAGTTTGTAGACATTGGAGGTTAAGTTTCTCAAATGCATTGTATCTTGAGGTGGTATATTTGTATATCCAACTAAGATGAGCTTGTATTGGATTGGAAACAACCGAGAAATGTTATTGAGGTTCATAGTTTCTTTGGTTTAACTGGATATTTTTGTTGCTTTGTGGAGAACTTATCTTCAAATGCATTACCATTGACAAAATTAACCATAAAAGATATTTAGTTTGTTTAAGATAAGAAGTTTTATTCATCGTTTGAGAAGCTCAAACATAGATTGACTACTATACCAATATTGACTATGCCTGATGGTGAATTTTTGTATGTAGTTTATACAATTCATCGGGTATTTGACTTGGAATATTGATGCAGGAGGATAGAGTGATTACATATGCATCCTACTAAGATTGAGGTGCTGTGTTGTCCCACATCGACAGAGAGAAGGTCACAAATTTTGTATATAATATAAGGGGATTCCCTCAATCGTTGAGCTAGTTTTTGGAATGAATTCTATCCCTCTCATTCTATCATGGTATCAGAGCGAAAAACTTTGTATGATGTGAAAACCGATTATGTAACACCCGATTGTACGGGATTTTATTATTCCAACAAATAATGGTATTTTTGTAAATATGTCAAATTAAACCCGTTTTACAAACGGAGAGTTTTAATGGAGCCCTAACAATAAATTGGAATTTTGGGAGAAATATGAAATTTTGAAGAAAATGAATCATTAGTTAAATAACAAAATAAGTGAAAAAACAAGATAGAAAATCAGAGGGGCAATTATGTAATTTTACAAACCAAAATAATTTAATAAAAACCACATTTCCCTCCCTCCCATCGCGCTTCACGATTTCTCCTGTGTATTTCCTCTCCAACGGTGATTTTCTCTTCTCCCTTGTGCGTTCTTCTTTCGGCGACGATTCTCTCTCCTCTGGAGATCGATCCTTCACGTTTCTACTTCGTCTTTACTCCATAGGTTAGAATCTACTATTTTGGAGCTTTACATTTCGGTTTCTAGGGTTTAAACAATTAGGGTTCGTTAGGGTTTTCGTTGAAAACGTGGATTGATATTCGAAATTGATAGGTTTAGCTTAGTTATGCCTCTAATTGACGTATTGAGGGTTATTTGACATAGTTAGCCAATGTATTTGTCAATGTCAGGGTTTTGTAGGTTTTGAGTTTTGGAAAAACTCTATTAATGGGGGTTTTAATGTTCTTGAGCGTGAGTTGCTCAATAAAATGCCTCAATGAGCTAGAATAGAGTTTTAGGAAATTTCTTTTAGCTAGGAGTTTGTAGTTTTCGAGATTTAAGGGTTTAGAGTCGATTTTAATGACGAATGTTGTGAATTGCCTTAGGTGAACAACGCTCGTGGACGGAGCTTGAATTGCGACGAATGTGAGGTAAGTCTTTATGATTTGTTTGGCCGATTGGCCTACACCGTAAGAACAGTTGTTGATCGAGGATTTTGGTGAATTCAGATGCTTCGGGTAGATAGGATGGGTAGTTTAGGTTGATTGTGTATTAGAATGTTTTCCTAGGATCTTTTATGCATTAGTCTATGTTTTTACTCGTATTGCACGATCCATGTTCATGCACCATGTTTTCGAAAAGCATAGAAAATGAATTTTCCGCATATGATTTCATGAAAAGGATAACGAAAAGGTAAATGAATGTAATGATGGTCGTGTCGGTGGCGGTGGTTCAGACATGGTTGTCAGATGAAGTATGTTTTTCCGCCGGTTAGATACGAGGGGCTATCCAATCGTGGGATGTGCTGCTCCTATCTAGCGAGAGTGAAGCCCCGGTGACATAAATGAAATGAATTGCGAAAAGGTAGGATGCATGATTTATAAACTGTACATGTATAACATTCACGTGCATTCACGTAGACTTACTGAGCCTCTAGCTCACATTTTATTCTATAGTGTAGGTGACTTCGATATAGGTGAGGACGACGTTCCTCCGCCCGATGTCTAAGCAGGTTGAAGAAGAATGCTCGCAGGGGTGTGCTGGCGCAGTCGGTGCTTATTTTGACCCGTGGGGATGTAGGTAAACGTTTTGGGAAATTGATAGATAGAAGAATAGGAGATTTGTATAGTTGAACATTTTAGGATGCTTGGTTCTGGATAGAAAATATACGCGTTTTGGATGTTTTGGAAAGTTATTTATTGAAGTATACTGGAACTGCTTAGTGACTTTTAAGTTTTATAGGGTTTTGTTTAGTTTTCAAACGGATCCACGCAGTTCTTTTTTGTAAAAACTTACTTCGTTTTAAATATGTTTTGGGTTGTTGCATGAGCAATTGTGGTAGTGTTGTTATCAAGTTTTTAGGGGTGAATTGATGAAGGAAAAGAAATGGGTGAAAGAGGAGTTGTGTATGTGTGTTTAGGTGTGAGAAGAGTGGAAGAAAAACAGAAAGAGAAGGGGAGAGATGAAGGAAGAGGCAGCTCTCTGGAAAGAAATGGATTCCAGAGAGCTTGCTGATCGATCGCCAGGGAGGGCGATCGATCGGCCCTCTTTGGTTTCTTTGGTCACGCTCTGGAAGAAATTCCAGAGCATGTGTCGATCGATCGCCTGTTAAGGGCGATCGATCGACTGGTTGGTCACACCGATGGGCGATCGATCGCCCATATGTGGGGCGATTGTTCGCCCCCAATTTTTGTACCATATGTAACACCCAGCTCTATTGAACTAATTCTCTATCTTTTTAAATTAATGGCACACTTTTTATGGTAATAATAAAAGTAGGGTTAATGGATGACTAGGCGAGGGCATAAGGGTAATTGAAAATTTAAAAGTAGATAACGTATTTAAGGAAAGAGGTTTTGGGTTTAATGTACTGTAGCCGCCACTGTTTTCCCAAATCATTTTCGACTCTCAGCTCCTAAGCTCAGCAGAGTGCGCTAGGAGATCCTTCTCCGATTTTCCCTTCGACTTAGGTGAGTTTTACTAAGGTATCTTACTGCATTATGATTATAGACGATAAAGGAGTATCGTAGATGCATGTTCCTGGGAAATGCAGGGCGTAGGAGTTGAGTCGGGTCTCGTATGAATCGGGAATGCACATAGGACAGAGTCCCAAACTAGCTCCTAGGGTTTCTGAATGGTATAGGATAAGGTCAGTGAAGATCTAATTGGTATTCTGTTTATGACTTTAGGTGAGCAAGGCTTCCAAAGTAGTTGAAACCGAGCTTTTCCAGGGAGCCAGGTAAGTAAAGTTTGCTTATGTCTTCGGGCCTACATCACAAAACAGTAGGATTGTATATGCTTGATTGTGTTTGTATATCATGTATCATATTTTGAAAATATACGAAAATAAATTTACATGAAATGATATGATAAGGAATGAATAGACTGTAACAGTTGTTAAGGGAACTAATCCGCCCCTTAATCAAGAGAGAGGATGTATGACTTTGGGGGAAGTAATCCAAACTCCAATTTCACAGGGGCATCTGAACAGTTTGTTAAGGGAACTAGTCCGCCCCTTAATCGAGAGAGAGGACGTATGACTTTGGGAGAAGTGATCAAACTCCCAATTTCACAGGGGGATCAGATCAGAAACGAATGCATATGCAACTGAGATGAGAAAGTAGAAATTTGCATGTTTAGGAATTTATGTTCAGCATTTTATTCATTACTGCTTTACTTACTTAGCATTAGGCTAACAGATGAGTTTTGTGATGTAGGTGCTGAGCTTTCAACAGGTGAATTCCCTGAGTTTGCTAAGGAATATGTGAAGTTGGAGGAGCACTTCTATGCTACGGTTAGGTGCTCTGATGAGGCGGTTTAACTTTTGTCTGAATGAGAGTTTTCAGTGGTTAGGTATTCTGATGAAGTGTTCTGAGAATTTTAATGATAGTAGAAGTTTGATACTTCTTTTAACGCTTCTGTGATCTTCTTTTATGGATTTGGAAACATGATTTGATTTCGATTGTAGCTCGCTATTCTGAATTTTTAAGAATTGAGGATTTGTGTTGATTAGAATGATTTCAGCAAAATGTACAAAATCGTTTAACAATCGGATTTACTCCTTGTTAGAGTCTCTTTTTGGTCTATCGGTAGAAGTTGGGTGTTTTTTCCGCCGACAGATGTTGGTGGATTGAATCATCCGACTGACGTCATCGGATGATGTCTTCAGTAAAAGTCATCGAATGATGTCTTCAGTAAAAGCCATCGGAAGATGTAGGCAGTAAATTTTTCGTTTAGTGATCGGTCGATGTGTTTTGTTTTGTGAGTAAAGGCTTTTGTCGTCTTGTGATCGGTGTGATTTAGATGAATGAATCATCCGGCTTACGTCATCGGTAGATGTGTATAATAAGTTTTGTCGTTTTGTGACCGGTGTGAGTTAGATGAGTGAATCATCCGGCTTACGTCATCGGTAGATGTGTATAATAAGTTTTGTTGTTTTGTGATCGGTGGAAGCCTTTAGTTTCTGTTTCCGCCCCTTTTCGTTGACTTTGTTTAGCGGCAGATATGTTTGACTCTTACGATTTTCAAGTTTTCACGCTTAAGTCTTGATCTCTTCTAACCGAATTATTTCTTAATATTTTAACCGATTATTCAAAGATTGTTTTATAGCTCTGCTTAATTTTGTTTTGCTCAAAAGAATTTCCGCTGCAAATTTTTAAATGTTTTGAGATTTTAGAAAATGTCAAATTTTGACTTTTGAGCGAAGTTTTAAATTTGGTCCGAAGTTTCTTAGTTATGTTCGGATTATGAGTAACGAACTGGGTTCAGAGAACTCGGGGCGTTACACCATAGCCGATCGATCGGCTGAATTGGCCGATCGATCGGCCATGAATTTTCATGGGCAAATGCCCTTTCTGCCCTCTAATTCCTTTGGCCGACGTTTTTATATATTTCTTTAATGTTTATATTTTCTTCCCAAAGCAATTTCAACAGTTACTGTAAGGCATTTTCTTCGAATAGTTTTGAGGATGTTTTTAATTGATTTAGAGATTTAAAAAGAAAAATTTTCACAGGAATTTAAGGGTTAGGTACAAGGGTCGTTACAGATTAAACACGCTAGACGTGTGGGCTGGTGTTGTCCTACATCGATAGAGAGAAGACCAAAGATCCTGTATATAATATGAGTGGATTCCCTCAATCCTTGAGTTAGCTTTTAGAATGGGTTCTACCTCTTTCATTGTAACGCCCCGAGTTATCTGAACCCGGTTCGCTACTCATTACTTGATCATAACTAAGAAATTTCGAATAAATTTAAAACTTCATTCGACATTCAAAATTTGACATTTTCTAAACGTTCAAAACATTTGAAAACTTTGCAGCGGAAAATTATTTAAAACTACAATGGGGATTTAACTAGCTGTGAAAATATTGTTGGAAAGGTTAATGGAAATGTTTAAAGTATTCGGTCAAGAGAAAATAAGGTTTTAAAATGATGGACTACTCAAGGAATTACAAAAGTCGAATTCATCTGCCGACGACAAAGTCAACGGAAGGAGCAGAAGCAGAAAACCAAAGGCTTCTGCCGATGACGTCCACACAACTTCACCCACAACTTCATCTGCCGATGAAATCATGGTAACTTCACACACCACTTCATCTGCCGATGAAGTTAACATAACTTCATCTACCGATGAAGTCAGCACAATTTCATCTCCCAATAGACAAACACACGTCATCTTCCGATAACAACAATATGACTCCACGCCTTCCGATTTGCTAAACGACAAACGGGTTACTCTACACCTTCCGATTCGCTAAACGACAAACGGGTTTCTCCCTCTTCCGATGGAATGGACTACATCTGCCGACACGTGCTACTCACGTAACTCCTTAAAGCATCTACTGATAGACTTTAAAATTTACATCTTCCGATGGCTTTTCTGAAGACATCTTCCGATAGAATTTAAAAATTTACTCAACATCTACCGACAGATATCATCTGTCGATAGAGAGCAAAACAACAACTCTAATCGCTTCACTTGCAAATCCAGTAATAAACCAACAGAATACTAAATTCAGAGAAAACTAAGATTACTTTTGAAAACTTCAAGTAACTCATTCTTGCTAAAACTAACCAGAGACAATCCAAACCTTTGTGTCACTAGAAACTCATAAGTACTATCTTGAAATCCCAACAGAATATCGTTATCAGAGAAGAAACTCAAAAGCGAATTCCAAAACATTAAAATTTCTACTGTCATGAAAGCTCAGTATAATAAATTTGAAATACTGTCAATTAATCTTTGTTAGTCAATGACACCAGTCAAACCGCCCCATCAGATGCCTGACCGTAGCACAGCCGTGCTCCACCAACCTCATCTACTCGGTTATGCTCTCAGGGAAATCACCTACTGTATCCTCAACACCTACATCACAAAACTCATCTATTAGCCTAATGCTAAGCAAGTAAAGCATTAATGAAATGTATGCTGAAACATAAACCCTGATCATGCAGTTTCTAATTTTCTCAACTCAGTTGTGCATCGTTCATAAACTGGTCTGATCCCTAAGTTCCCTCGGGAGTGGGATCGGTTCTCCCAATGTAATAAATCCTCTACTCAGTTAAGGGGCGGATTACTTCCCTTAACAGCTAATACAGATCCCTTAATTCCCTTGGGAGTGGGATCGGTTCTCCCAATGTAATAAATCCTCTACTCAGTTAAGGGGCGGATTACTTCCCTTAACAGCTACTCTGTTTCATTCAATTCATACTCATCATAACCTTGCACATAAATTCATTTTCGTAATTCTTCAAAAACTTAATGCATGACATAAAGAAAAGAAACACTCAAACATGCATAAACCTACTGTTTTGTGATGTAGGCCCGAAGGCTCACACATTACTTTACTTACCTGGCTCCTGGAAATCGCTCGGCTATATGTTACTCCAAAAATCTGCTCACCTAAAACCATTGACAGATTATGGATTAGATCTCCACTAAACTTTATCTAACTACTGAAGTCTAAGGAAGCCAGTTTGGGGCTCTACTGATTAAGCATTCCCGATACATCACTAAACCCCAAAACCCAAATCTCTCACCCGCAGCTTATCGAAGATACATACATTGCAATCCTTCAGCTACCCTAGCACTAGAACGGCAAGTAGTTGATTCAAACTCACCTTGGTTGGGGAAAACCGGAGGGGAAATCGCCCAGAGGTAGTCTGCTTGAGCTGAGAGGTAAGAGTAATAATACAGTGGCGGCTAAACCTCACTAAACCTTTCCTTAAATACCTTATCCACAATATAAATTCGCAATTACCACTTTGCCCCTGCCTAGTCATTTACAACCTAATCAACATTTCACTAAATTTTAACCATAAAAATTATATTCCACCGTTTAATAACTTATTTTGATTTATTGAAACCGGGTGCTACAATCTACCCTCCTTAAAAGAATTTTGTCCTCAAAATTCAGTACCTGAATAACTCCAGATGTTGATCCATCATGTCTTGCTGGCGTTCCCAAGTTTTCTCCTCCAAGTTCTGGTTGTGCCATAAGACTTTCACTAGTGGCACTTCTTTGTTGCGCAATACCTTCACTGCATAATCTAGAATCTTTACTGGCTTTTCTTCATAGGTGAGTGTAGGTTGAATCTCAATGTTCTGCTGTTCAACGACATGAGTTGGATCCCGTATACACTTCTTTAGCATAGAGACATGGAACACATCATGTATTCCTTCCATAGAAGCTGGTAGCAGTAATTGATAGGCTGCTTTCCCAACTCTCTTCAGGATAGTGAACGGTCCAATAAATCTGGGGTTCAACTTTCCTCTTTTTCCAAATCTCACGACTCCTTTGAAAGGTGACACCTTAAGGAAAACTTCATCCTCTACTTCAAATTCCAGTTCTCTTCTCCTCTTGTCTGCATAGCTTTTCTGTCGGCTTTGAGCTGTCAAAATTCTCTGTCGGATGAGGGCAATCTTCTCCACTGTTTGCTGCACGATATTAGGACCTAGTAGTTGTGCTTCACCAACTTCATCCCAGTACAACGGTGATCTGCATTTTCGTCCATATAATGCCTCATACGGTGCCATTCCTATTGTCGCCTGAAAACTGTTGTTGTAAGAGAACTCTACCAATGGTAAATACTTACTCCAAGATCCTTGAAAATCTAATATGCACGCTCGGAGCATATCCTCTAAGGTCTGAATAGTTCTCTCGGATTGTCCATCTGTTTGAGGGTGAAAGGCTGTGCTAAAGTTAAGTTGTGTTCCCATAGCCTTATGCAAACTTTTCCAAAACTTAGATGTAAATCTAGAGTCTCGGTCTGAAACTATAGTGCTTGGAACTCCATGTAATCTATTGATCTCTTGCACATACAACTCTGCTAGTTGATCCATCGAATATGTTATCTTAATAGGCAGAAAATGGGCGGATTTGGTCAAACGATCAACTATTACCCAAATTGCATCGTGTCCTTTTGCTGTTCTAGGCAATCCTGTAACAAAATCCATTGTCACTTGTTCCCACTTCCATTCCGGAACTGGTAGGGGTGGCAATGTTCCTGCAGGCCTCTGATGTTCAGCTTTGACCTGCTGGCAGACCAAACATGACTCCACGTACTCCGCCACACATCTTTTCATACTTGGCCACCAAAAATGCTGCTTGAGATCCCTGTACATCTTAGTACTTCCAGGATGAATAGAGAGTCTAGAAGAATGAGCCTCGGATAGAATTTCCTTTCGAAGCTCGACATTAGCTGGAACAAACCATCTATTTCTAAACTTAAGGATTCCATCAGCCGAGCAGTTGAAATCTGTCTTGACAGTAGAATCTATGTACAGCTTATACTTATTGCATTCAGCGTCATTCATTTGAACTTCCTTTATTCTCCCCAAAATAGTAGGCCTCAAAGATATGGCCGAAAGCATGGCTGACACGCTAGATACTGCTTCAAGGTTAAACCTTAGGAATTCAGTCTCTAAGGCTATCGGTATGTCTAGAATCAACGTAGAAACCGATGGAGTCACCCTGCTCAAAGCGTCCGCCACTACATTCGCTTTGCCGGGATGATACTTAATCTCAAAGTCATAGTCTTTTACAAATTCCAACCATCTACGTTGCCTCATGTTTAGCTCCTTCTGTGTGAAAATGTACTTCAGACTCTTATGATCTGAAAATATTTCGCAAGTTTGTCCATACAGGTAGTGCCTCCAAATCTTTAATGCAAAAACCACTGCAGCTAATTCTAAGTCATGAGTAGGATAATTCTTCTCGTGCACTTTTAATTGCCTAGATGCATAAGCTATAACTTTTCCGTCTTGCATCAAAACACAGCCAAGTCCAATTTTGGAAGCATCGCAATAAATACTAAACTTACCATTTTCAACAGGAAGGGTTAGTATAGGTGCATTGGTCAATTTCTGCTTTAAGGTTTGGAAACTGAACTCACACTTATCAGTCCAAATATACTTTACATTTTTCCTTGTTAACATAGTGAGGGGTGTGGCAATCTTCGAAAACCCCTCAATGAACTTTCTGTAGTACCCTGCTAGTCCAAGAAAGCTCCTGATATCTGTAGCATTCTTCGGTTGGGGCCATTCCTTAACTGCTTGAACTTTAGCTGGATCGACAGATATTCCATCACCAGAGATCACGTGACCAAGAAAGTGAACTCTGTCCAACCAAAATTCACACTTGGAAAACTTAGCATAAAGTTGGTGCTGTCTTAGTAACTCTAACACCAAACCCAAATGCCTTGCATGCTCGTCCTCAGTTTTAGAGTAGATTAGGATGTCATCAATGAATACAATAACAAACTTATCTAAATACTCACGAAACACCCTATTCATGAGATCCATGAAGGCTGCTGGTGCATTTGTCAAACCAAAAGACATGACCAAAAACTCATAGTGTCCATACCTTGTACGAAAAGCAGTCTTTGGGATGTCTTCGGATTTAACCTTCAATTGGTAATAACCGGACCTTAAGTCAATCTTAGAGAAAACTCTCGCACCCTTAAGTTGGTCAAATAAGTCGTCAATCCTCGGTAGAGGGTACTTATTCTTGACAGTTAACTTATTCAATTCTCTATAATCAATGCACATACGCATTGATCCATCCTTCTTCTTGACAAAGAGGACAGGTGCACCCCACGGTGAGAAGCTTGGGCGTATGAATCCCTTCTCCAACAAGTCCTCCAACTGTTTCTTTAACTCTTTAAGTTCTGTTGGTGCTAGTCTATATGGATTTTTAGACACAGGCTCGGCTCCGGGGTAAACATCTACAACAAATTCGATTTCTCTATCGGGTGGTAAACCAGGAAGGTCATCTAAAAACACTTCAGGAAAGTCTCGGACAGTTAGGACATTCTGAGGATTTGCCTTTCCTACAAGCCGTGCGTCTAAAACGCTAGCTAAGAAGCACAAATACTCTTTACACAGGGAAGGTCTAGTGTTAATGGAAGTCATCACAGACATCACCTCACTCTTCCTTGAGGCCTGAAAGGTATGTTTCAAATTACCAGGGGGTTGGAAACTAACTATTCCAGTCCTACAATCAATTGTGGCATAATGTTTAAACAACCAATCCATTCCTAGGATTACATCAAATCCCATTATGTCCATAATAATGAGATCGGCAGGTAAATTCATGTTCCCTACCAATACATTGCTATCAGGAATTACTTGGTTAGAGTGCATATGTTCACCAGAGGGTAAGGCAACATCAAATACATGCACAGTAGAGGTAAGCTTTACATCTAACTTATCAGCAAATGTCAATGCTACGAATGAATGTGTTGCACCAGAATCTATCAATGTAAAAGCGGGTAGGGAATTGACTAGTATAGTACCTAACACCACAGCAGGTTGCTCATCATCGCCTGGCTCAACCATGGAGAATATTCTTGGCTTAATCACAGCAGGGCCATTCTTCAAGGCCGGACAGTCTCTGTTAAAGTGACCAACCTTGCCGCAGTTGAAACACCGAGTGACTCTGGGTCTCGGGCAATCTCTGAAAGCATGCCCAACTTCATCGCAATTGAAACACTTTCCCGATCCAAACCTGCATTCACCCAAATGACTTTTCATACACTTCGGACACTGGGGATACTTCTGACTATCCGGTACTTTCCTCCTTGATCTTTGGCTATTCTGGCCTTCATTCGGCCTCTTCATCCCTCTCTGTTGTTGTGGTTGAACAAACCTTTGTGGGACTTCCTTTGTTCCAGCACACATCCTTTCAGCCTCTTCCACTTCCAGAGCAGTGGACACTACTTCACTTAACGCCAAACCTTTAATACCGCAAAATTTAACTCCTCGGTAAATTTCTGGTTTCAGTCCATGCACAAACTTGAACACCTTATCCTCGTCTTTGTGAGCAAAGTGTCCAGCAAACCTGGACAGGGACTCAAACTGCCTACTATACTCGGCCACAGACCCTGTCTGCTTCAAGTTCAGAAACTCTAACTTCTTTGCAGTTTGGACGGTGCTATTGAAATACTTCCCGTAGAAAATGTCTTTGAATCGTGACCATTGCATTGTCAAAACATCTGTGGTGGTTTCTATTGTCTCCCACCAGAGCTGAGCTTCTCCAGCCAAATGAAAGGTTGCCAATGTGACTTTCTCTTCTTCTCCTATGTTGGCACACCTGAACATACTTTCAATCTTCCTAAGCCATCCCTCAGCAATGACTGGATCGGAGGAATGTCCATCAAATGTGGGTGGTCTCAGTCTCCGGAATCTATCTCCAGAATGTTCACTGTTAGAACCTGAGTTAGCACTCCCTTGTGCTTCCCGATTCAACAGCACTCCTAATTGATCAGATTGTTGACGCACAATATCAGTCTGCTGACGCATTAATTCTGTCAGCTGCCTAATTACACTAGAGTCCTCCTCACGTCTAGGACTCGGTATCTCTCTTGGTATTCTTGGTCTTCCTGGGCGCCTAGCCATTTTACTAATTTCCTGCACAGGGTTAACTACTCTCATAAACATTTTATAACTAAAGCTAACATAAACACTTACAGTTGTTGGAGTACTTCCATGCAACGATTGGCACTGATGAGTAATCTTTTGAACGGTTTAACTGAATGTCTCTGATACCATACTGTAACGCCCCGAGTTATCTGAACCCGGTTCGCTACTCATTACTTGATCATAACTAAGAAATTTCGAATAAATTTAAAACTTCATTCGACATTCAAAATTTGACATTTTCTAAACGTTCAAAACATTTGAAAACTTTGCAGCGGAAAATTATTTAAAACTACAATGGGGATTTAACTAGCTGTGAAAATATTGTTGGAAAGGTTAATGGAAATGTTTAAAGTATTCGGTCAAGAGAAAATAAGGTTTTAAAATGATGGACTACTCAAGGAATTACAAAAGTCGAATTCATCTGCCGACGACAAAGTCAACGGAAGGAGCAGAAGCAGAAAACCAAAGGCTTCTGCCGATGACGTCCACACAACTTCACCCACAACTTCATCTGCCGATGAAATCATGGTAACTTCACACACCACTTCATCTGCCGATGAAGTTAACATAACTTCATCTACCGATGAAGTCAGCACAATTTCATCTCCCAATAGACAAACACACGTCATCTTCCGATAACAACAATATGACTCCACGCCTTCCGATTCGCTAAACGACAAACGGGTTACTCTACACCTTCCGATTCGCTAAACGACAAACGGGTTTCTCCCTCTTCCGATGGAATGGACTACATCTGCCAACACGTGCTACTCACGTAACTCCTTAAAGCATCTACTGATAGACTTTAAAATTTACATCTTCCGATGGCTTTTCTGAAGACATCTTCCGATAGAATTTAAAAATTTACTCAACATCTACCGACAGATATCATCTGTCGATAGAGAGCAAAACAACAACTCTAATCGCTTCACTTGCAAATCTAGTAATAAACCAACAGAATACTAAATTCAGAGAAAACTAAGATTACTTTTGAAAACTTCAAGTAACTCATTCTTGCTAAAACTAACCAGAGACAATCCAAACCTTTGTGTCACTAGAAACTCATAAGTACTATCTTGAAATCCCAACAGAATATCGTTATCAGAGAAGAAACTCAAAAGCGAATTCCAAAACATTAAAATTTCTACTGTCATGAAAGCTCAGTATAATAAATTTGAAATACTGTCAATTAATCTTTGTTAGTCAATGACACCAGTCAAACCGCCCCATCAGATGCCTGACCGTAGCACAGCCGTGCTCCACCAACCTCATCTACTCGGTTATGCTCTCAGGGAAATCACCTGCTGTATCCTCAACACCTACATCACAAAACTCATCTATTAGCCTAATGCTAAGCAAGTAAAGCATTAATGAAATGTATGCTGAAACATAAACCCTGATCATGCAGTTTCTAATTTTCTCAACTCAGTTGTGCATCGTTCATAAACTGGTCTGATCCCTAAGTTCCCTTGGGAGTGGGATCGGTTCTCCCAATGTAATAATCCTCTACTCAGTTAAGGGGCGGATTACTTCCCTTAACAGCTAATACAGATCCCTTAATTCCCTTGGGAGTGGGATCGGTTCTCCCAATGTAATAAATCCTCTACTCAGTTAAGGGGCGGATTACTTCCCTTAACAGCTACTCTGTTTCATTCAATTCATACTCATCATAACCTTGCACATAAATTCATTTTCGTAATTCTTCAAAAACTTAATGCATGACATAAAGAAAAGAAACACTCAAACATGCATAAACCTACTGTTTTGTGATGTAGGCCCGAAGGCTCACACATTACTTTACTTACCTGGCTCCTGGAAATCGCTCGGCTATATGTTACTCCAAAAATCTGCTCACCTAAAACCATTGACAGATTATGGATTAGATCTCCACTAAACTTTATCTAACTACTGAAGTCTAAGGAAGCCAGTTTGGGGCTCTACTGATTAAGCATTCCCGATACATCACTAAACCCCAAAACCCAAATCTCTCACCCGCAGCTTATCGAAGATACATACATTGCAATCCTTCAGCTACCCTAGCACTAGAACGGCAATTAGTTGATTCAAAACTCACCTTGGTTGGGGAAAATCGGAGGGGAAATCGCCCAGAGGTAGTCTGCTTGAGCTGAGAGGTAAGAGTAATAATACAGTGGCGGCTAAACCTCACTAAACCTTTCCTTAAATACCTTATCCACAATATAAATTCGCAATTACCACTTTGCCCCTGCCTAGTCATTTACAACCTAATCAACATTTCACTAAATTTTAACCATAAAAATTATATTCCACCGTTTAATAACTTATTTTGATTTATTGAAACCGGGTGCTACATTCATTCTATCATTATGATGAGAATAAAGATGTTAAACGAGCCGAGCCGAGCCTAACAAGCCTGCCGAGCCTAACAAGCTGATCCAAAAAAATTCCCAACCCGAAACGGCTAGTGAGCCACGAGCCTGACAAGCCAAGCCGAGCTGAGCCAAGCCGGCCCAACGAGCAGGTGTAAGTCGTCCTCTAAATTTATCGTACACACGTCCACCTGCATTAAAAGCAAATTTCGATGCTTTGGTAGACACCAGAGGTGTTAGTAGATCACGTGCCATTATAGAAAGAATAAGATATGTGGTGGAAAATATTTTTCACCAATCTAAAATATCAAAGTTTTCTTCGAGAGAAAATTGATGTCGAGTGTCAAAATAAATATCTAGTTCATTTCGCATAGAACTAGAGTAAACATCTGTATCTAATTGATTCCAAATATCATGAATACCAAATTGTGAATCTATAATATTTTTACCTCCACTACTTGAAGTAGCATGTAAAGAAACACGTGAACGACTAACATTAGAATATTTAGATTCATAAGAAAAATATAAACTAACAATTCCATTAGTTATTTGATTCGTAAAAAGTAAAGAAGTAGTATGTAAATTATTAGAAATTTTATTAATTATAAGATATACTCCTCTTAATTTATATCTAGGATCCATTATACATGCATAACAAAAAATAAGAGGAATGTCAAGGCAATATTTTTTAAATTTTGTTTCCATTTTAGTAAGTATATCTCTAATTTCATCTATTTGTCGATATTGTGCAAAATTACCCGTTAAGTTTATAAAAATTGGGAGAACAAGATGAGAAGTGAGATAATAAATTTCTGAACATTCATTTGTAACATCAAAAAGTGGTTTTAAAAAATCAAGAAATATATTAGCTACATCACAACTAGCTTTATCAAGATTAATACTTAGTGTTTTCTCATTAATAAAAGCACAAATAACTTGCCGTTATGGCCTAACATTTTTCAACATTAAATAAATAGAATTTTATCTATTATCTACATCGGTTTTTAGTTTTCGTGGTTTAAGTCGGACAACTTTACAAAAATCTCTATATTCTTCTTGCCTCGAATTAGATCCAATTATATACGAAATTGTGGATCTAATTAATTCAATATGAGACGAATTATATTTCATACCATCTTTAACAACTAAATTTAAAATATTACAAACACATCTTATATGGAAAAGAGAATCATGAGTAGTATCCAATTGAAAATAATTTTTAAAATGAGAAATAACAACATCGTTAGAACTCGCATTATCAAGTGTTATGCTAAATATTCTTGCGATATCATTACAATATATCTATAAATAGTAATACTAGTGAGATGATATTCACAATTACGAAATCATAAAATTCTTTTATTTAATTTTCAAGAGTCATCAATAAAATGAGAAATTACAAGGACATAGCCTATAGAATTACGTGCACTCCATAAATCAGAGGTGATACAAATAAACATTAAAGTGGCGGTTGAAAAAAATGAAATTAGTTCATTTTTGATATTATTAAACATTTTAATAATATCATTTTTAGTTGTACTTCTAGGAACACGTTTAAAATTAGGAGTAGTATTCTGTTTCATAAATTTTTCAAATTTATCACTATCGGTGAACACTAAAGGCAACTCACATTGTGCTACAAGTTTTGTTATTCTTTGTCTCATTTTATTTTGTGAATACAAAAAGGTGTCATTATCACTAACATTCAATAATCTTTGTGTAGGATCACTAACTTGCTCATTTAAGTGATATTTTTTTATAATACCTACTGAGTGTGCTAGTTGAACTACCGAAAATATATACATAATTTTTAATACAATAGTTGCATTGAGCTCTAGATTTTACTTTTCCACTAATTTTAATTTCTTTCAATACAAAATATTTCCATACTTCAGACGTTTTTTTTTTTGAGGTGATGAAGTGGATGCTTGTGCAGATAATTACCCTATTGAAAATGTAGGATTTATTTTCCTATTTTCTTCAATATCATCATCAATATTATAATTACGTGGATCCATAAGTATTAAAAATAAATTTTTAAAGTAAATTTCAAATAAGAAAATGATATAGAAAATTCAATTGATCAACAATAGTTTATTGGTGGTGTGAGTTTGTGATCACCTCCGCGTATACGAAACCTATAAAAATCACATAAAAAATGTTAAATCATAAAACTAATATTATTAATAATTTATAAATTCATTAAATAAATAAATTACAATACATACCTTGTTGAATGAATGGAAAAGATGTGAAAATTGGAAAGAAAAATAAAAGATATCAATTGAACAACGAGCATTAAAATTTGCAAGCTCAAGTAAGAGGGAGAGAGTTGAGAGAAAGTTGATGAAAAAATGAATGAGAAATGAGATATATTTATAGAGGAGAGGAGAGGGAAATGGGAAGGATTTGGGCAACGGCCCTGGAGAGTGGAGAGACAAAAAGAGGAAGGGGGGGGGGGGGGGGGGGGGGGAGGGGGTGTAACACCCGGAATTTTTCCTAGAGTGTGTAGCCTCATATTAGAAGTGTTATGGGAGTTTAATTTATTCAAGAGTGATGATGTGCATTGAAGTGTGAAAGAAGGTGATTTTAAAGAAATAGTGTTTGAAAGAGAAGAAAAGGTGTTAGAATGGTTGAAAAGTCAAAAGTTAAACAAACCAATAGAAAGATTTTGGTTGGATATTGAATTGTGACTTTTTGACTTAAAGAAATGATTAAAAAGGGGAGGGAAGGAAGAGTCTTCAACGTGGAAGAGAATAATTGAGGTGTGGTGGTCTTTTTATAAATTAAGAAAATTAAGTGGAAGAAACAAAAAGTAGAAAAATGTTAAGTTAAAAAGGTAAAATTGTAAAATTTTATTCATCTTTTTCCCTTGCCCTCCACGAGCTTTGGCAGCCATTGAAGCCCTCTCCCTTCTTCATTTCATCAAGTGTTTTCAAGCCTTAAGGTATAAAATCAAGTGGGTTTTGTGTTTATTACATGTTAGTGTTGGATTTTAAGGTTTTTAAGGTGTTTTTGGAGAGTTTGATTAGGGTTTGGAAAACCCTAACCATGGGGTCCGAATTTTTGGTTTCAAATGTTAGTTTTCTTTCCAAATTTCATGTTTTAGTTGTTGAATGGATTAGTTTAGGTTGTTTTTAGGGATAGGTTTGAGTTTTAGTGGACGATTGTGAAAAACCGGTTTTTATCATATTGGACACCGATTCTGTTTTGGCATTTTCGGATTGGCCTTTCTGTTTGGTTGATTAATTTGATGATTTCAATAGATAGTATACGTGTAGAGGTTTACAGATTGGCGTGGCACGTCAAAATCCGTTGAAAAACGAGAAAGTTATGGCCGTTTGAAGTTGGACGTTAAAATTTTGGGTAAAATCGGGTTTTAGAGGTTTTAAACTTTAAATGGGTTAAAGTGGTTAGTTTTGGTTTAGTAATTCTTTAGAATTTATTAGGCTGGTACTAAGTGAGTTTTCATTGTATTTGTTAGGTTGACAGGTGTGTATTTGAGATTGACATAGTAAACGAGCACGTGCTGGGAGTCCAGGTAAGTAGTGGATCGCTTGGGTTTTGCCTTCGGGCCTACACCATGGAACGGTAGGGAATTGTTTGCTTGGTTGTCTTGTTTTGTTTCGTGTTGAGTATTGTGTGTGACATGCATCATGGTTTTCAAACTACGAAATACGTGCTTTGAGCATCGTTTGCAAACTTTGAAAATAGAATGTAAGATAAGAAAATTGATATGCAACTCGGTCTCTAGTAGAATAGCCTCGTTGGGCAAGTGGCTCGTTGTAGCACCCCGAGAGGGATCATACGAGAGATGCTATGCTAAATTACGTAATGTGTCGTGAGTATGAATGCCTCGACCTGCTCGTGCTGAAAAGCACACTGGGGATTCTGAATGGCTCGACCTGTTCATGCTTGAAAGCACACTGGGGATTCTGAATGCCTCGACCTGCTCGTGCCGAAAGGCACACTGGGGATTCTATGATCGACGAAGGAGGAGATTCGGTATGGCCGTCTCAGATTGTTTAGGATGTGTGCCTCCGATCTTGCTCCGTGGGTCAAGGTGTGGCCGTCCTGGATTGTGTTGGGACGCGTGCATACTTGATTCACATGCAAGTGGAAGATAAATGCAACGAAAATGAAATAAAGACAACAGAGTGTGTAGAAACTACATTTAGGGGTTGAGTGAATTGTGCATTGTTTTAATCTGCATTCCTCCCTATTTACTAAGCATTAGGCTTATGTTTTGTGTTCTGTGGTGTAGGTGTCGACAGGAGTACAGGTTAGAGCTATGAGGAAAGCTAGGGTTGTGACACAGTCATTGATGTACGCTGTATGCCGATGCGGGCAGTTGTCGGGACGTCTCGACTATGATCTTCAGAGAGATGTGAGTAGAACGGTATTTTACATTGTATAGTTTTTACCTATCTGGAGTTTGTAAAAATAATGTGGTTGTTTTGTGGGATTTGTCTGTATAAAAGATGCTTTTATAAACGTGTATTTTTAGATTTTGGGTTTTGGAAGTTTTAGGCGTTATGCCGCTTGTTTTGGTTTTGAAACAAATAACGTCGGGGTCCCGTTCTCTATTTTTTCGTTATCCGTTTTGAGTCGGTTTTCTAAGATTTTTACGGGACACGGAGTCGAGAGTGTCAGAAATGTGTGGGTAAATTTTTAGGTGGTTTAGAGGTGTTTGGCTTGATGAAAAATGAAGAAAAGTGGAGAAAGGTTGAAAAAGGGGCATTTTTGGCCGAAGGAACCCGAGAGGGCCCGATCGATCGGGTTGGGCGCGCGATCGGTCAGGCTGGGCGCGCTGCTGTGTGTGCACATGCCGCGCAGCAGCCAAGCTCGCGGGCGCGCTGCCTGGCACGCGCGGCGCCCAGCACGTGCGCGCGGCGCTCCAAGCACACCCAATTTTTGACTTTTCTTAAATTTTGCCTATTTCTAAAAAATTTTGGCCTGACCTTTTCCGACGTATTTTAAACGTATTTTACGCATGTTTTCCAACAAAAATTAAGGGTTCAAAAAACCCAAAAATTGAGTCGAAAAATCATCAAAAATTATTTTAAACGTTGTTTTAAACGCGGTTTGAGTTAGCAATGTAGCGCACCGAGCCAGGGCGGGTTCGGTGGCGTTACAGGGGGGTGGGCATGGGGTGCAGCAGTAGTAGCAACAACGGTCATCAGACTGTTGATGGAGGCCAGAGGGAGACAGAACTAGAAGGTTGTGTTAACTTACAATGTGTTTAAGTCTAACTATATTTTTGATGATTGTGATTAATGTGAAATATATAAAATGATGATTGTAATAAATGAATAATATTAATTCCTTGCTGTTATTTGGGAATGCCCTTTTTACAAAAGTTATTATGTTTTTCTAACGAATTTGGATAAATGTTATTAGTTGAGATTGGTGCATGCATAATGCCAACTAGACGTTTAAGTCGTCTGCCAAAAGAAACATCGACCACTGTCAAAGAGGAATTGAAAATCATCCGGCAGATATATCTACCGAAAGCAACGTCGACCAAAACCAAGTATGACTCTACAACAAAGTCAAGTCGACCAGATTCAGAAGTCTACCAAAATGAATATCGATCGATGGCAGAACCAGTTGATTATCGACTGAAGTCATCCGTGGAAATTACTTCAACCAGACTCTGACATCTACTAAATCAACAACGTCCAAAATCAAGTTGACCAGACTCTGAAGTCTACCGAAAACAACGTCGACCGAACATAGACTTCTTCCACAATGATAACATCATCCGAATAAAGAAGTCGTCTAATATGAGAATGCTTCAATGTCGTCCGAACAAAGACTTCATTTGCCAGATTAACATCATCCGAAATCAAGAAGTCTTCCAAATGATTAACATCATCCGAAATCAAGAAGTCTTCCAAATGGTTAACGTCTTCCGAAATCATTGTCGACCAAATCCAATATGAGAATGCTTCACAAGATTAACGTTGACCGAACAAAAACTTCGTCTACTAGGATAAAATCTTCTGAATCAAGAAGACTTCCACCGAAGATAATTTCATCCACTAAGATAACATCTTCCGATTCAAGAAGAAGTCTTCTGCCGCGAGTAATATCTATTGCAGACCACAACAGCTAGTTTTCTTCGTACGAATTCTTCTCAACGGTCATATTTTTTGTGCGGAAACAAGGAGTCGTCCGAATGAGAAGTAATTGATGGACACCAGTATAAAAGGAAGAACAGTAGCTCGAGAGAATAACTTTTGCCAACTTGAACAATTTTCTCTAATGTCTCATGAGCTTAAGTTGTAATACTCCTTGACTCTCTACACCTCTCTACGCCTAAACTTGAGATTTTATTTTTTGAGAGTGTAGCTTTGTGTTCAATATTTCTCAACATTGTAAAACCTGAAGGCAGTGGATTGACGCCCGTGAAGTTCAATCCAAAATTGAAAGGTGTAACGGCTTGGACCCATTCCCGCAGGCCCAAGTCATGCAGGTCCCACCGATGGGCTGCTGCCACGTGGTAGCCACACAGGCCCGCCACGTGTACTCACGATCTTCCCTCCCCCTGAAGAGGGTTTTTGCCTTCCCCCAACTCGAACCCAGGACCTCAGGGACTAGTACCTGGGGTACAAGTGAGGAGTACCACTGAGCTAGTCAGCCCATCGGTGGGACCTGCATGACTTGGGCCTGCGGGAACGGGGTCCAGGCCGTTACAGAAGGCAGTGGTGTGACGCTCGTGAAGTTCAATCTAAAGTTGTAAGGCAGTAGATCGACGCCCGTGAAGTTCGATCAAGAATTCTCGTTGAGGAGAAGGAAAGATCTTCAAGGGAGAAACCTTGAAGTGTGGACGTAGGCAAGGTTGGCTGAATGACGTAAAAATATCGGTGTCAATTTCTCTTATCTACTCTTACTTTTATGTGTTTGTTAGTAATTGCTTACAAAGAGAAAATATAATATAAAACTAATTTGCATTGTTAAAAACGATTAGGTTAAAAAATTTCTAATTCACCCTGCCCCCTCTTAGACAATCATGATCCTACAATTGGTATCAGAGCCTAGGTTGAATATTGTCATATTTGTGAATTAGAAAAATATTGTGATACATTACAATGACATTCAACATAAACACCTCACATGTAGAAGGTCAATCTATTACTAGACCTCCATTATTTGATGAAAATGATTATGTTTATTGGAAGTCTAGGATGAGAATTTTTGTTCAAGCTATGGATTATGATGTATGGCATATCATTGAAAATGGTCCATTCATAGCGGTCAAAGTTGAAATTGGTGTTAGTATTCCCAAAGCATCACATGAACTAAGTGATTTAGATAAAAATAATTTGAGCTTGAATGCTAAGGAAATCAACACTTCATATTGTGCTCTAAACAGAGATGAATTTAATAGAAGGTTGTGATAATGCGTTTGAAATTTGGCGTTTACTTGAAATAACTCACGAATGAACAAATCAAGTAAAAGAAAGTAAAATGAGTATGCTAGTTCATGAGTATGAATTGTTCTCTATGGCAAAGGATAAAACCATTAATTCTATGTTTATACGTTTTACTAATATTACTAATGGTTTGAATTGGTAGAACTTATGCCAATGATGAATTGGTAAGAAAAATTTTTAGATGTCTACCAAGAGCATGACAACCTAAGGTGACAGCCATACAAGAAGCAAGGGATCTCAAGGTCCTCAAGCTTGAAGAACTCATTGGCTCTCTCATGACACATGAGATCACCATGAAAGCCAATGAGAAGGAGGATCTCAAAGATAAGGAGATCACTAAAAGAAAGGACATTGCACTCAAAGCCTCGTCAAGCAAAAATGAAGAATCCGAACAAGAAGAAGATGACGAGGAGATTGCATTTATCACGGATAAGTTCAGTAAATTTCTCAAAAGAAAGAGGATGCAAGGGACGAGGTTCTCAAAGGGAGATAAGCCTCAAAAGGAAAAGGAAATTACTTGTTTTGAATGTGGGAAGCCGGGACACATCAAGGCCGAATGTCCACAAGCTAAGAAAAGACCCAGTAAGTTTAAGAAGAGCGCTATGACGGCCACTTGGGATGACAGTGAGAGTGACACTTCTTTAGTAGATGAGGAAGTCGTTAATCTTTGCTTCATGGCACTGGAAAATGAGGTATGTGATTATTCTAGTGATAGTGATAATGATGATGGTGATCTTGTAGCACCCGGCTCTATTAAACCAAATTTAATTGCCAATTTTAATGTGTTAATTTTATGGAAGAATTGAGGGAGAAAGTGATTAGGTTAGTTAATAACTATGTAAGGACAAAAGGGTAATTAGCAATTTTATAAATGGATAACGTATTTAATGGAGGGTTTAGTGAGGTTTAGCCGCCACTGTTTTCCTCATTTCCCTACTCGGTATTCAGCTCAAGCACAGCAGAGCTCCAGGCGATTTCCCTCTCCGATTTTTATTCCTCAAACTAGGTAAGTTTTCTCTTCGTTTTCTGAAGATTTTAGTGGCTAGATAGCAGAGAGAGTGCAATGTGTGTATTTTGATGATGTTGTGAGTGAGTGGAGTTCGAGTTTAGTGTTGAATCGGAGAATGCACGAAGAACAGAATTCCTAACTAGCTTCCTTAGATTTCTGAATGAATATTGCTTGGTGCTTGGAGATTTAGAATTGGACAAATGTTAGAATGATGATATTATTGAGTTTTCTGATTTATGGCATTGGTGATAGGATTCTAGGTGTTGTTAATGTTAGGATTGAGAATCTGACATTAGTATGAGTCTGGTAGCTTTAGTACACTAATGCCATCAGGGCCGGTGAGGGTTAAGCTACGCACAATAGGTGCTTGACTATATGACTCAGAGGCTTGAACTAATATCCATGAATGATTTCTTTAGTTAGGATTTTACCAGCTTTGGGTTTAGGTTATTCTGGGTGCATTTAACATTGAATTATGAAATGTCTAGGTGAGGAAGGATTCAAGTGAAGACAAGGGATTTGCAAAGGAGCCCAGGTAAGTAGAGTTTGCATGTGCCTTCGGGCCTACATCACAAAACAGTAGGATTTGTATGTGCATGAATGTATGTTTTATTTCAGTTGCCATGCATCATATTTTGAAAGAAAAACGAAAATGAACTTACATGAAGTAGCATGGTGAGATGCGAACAGACCGTGACAGCATACTTTTAAGGGAATTAATCTGCCCCTTAAATCGTACATACGGATTCATACCCTGGGAAAACTGATCCACCTCCCATTGTATCAGGGATCGATTCAGTTGTTAAGGGAATTAATCCGCCCCTTAATTGAGTATTTGGATTCATACCCTGGGAAAACTGATCCACCTCCCATTGTATCAGGGATCATCAGACCAGTGAACGAACGCAACATAACTGAGGAATGAAAGTAGAAACTGCATGTTAGGATTTACATCTCAGTACACATTTCATTTCTTTCTTTACTTACTTAGCATTAGGCTAATAGATGAGTTTTGTGATGTAGGTGAACAAGTGACAGCAGGTGAATCCTCTGAGTTCATTGAAGGATAGACTGGTTGGGGGAGCACGCTCATGCCACGGACCTGGTGAACTGATGAGGCGATTTAACTGATGTCTGTTGGTGAGAAGGTTTAGTCGACAGTGTTTAAATTTGGAAATGTTAAGTTCCCATAACAGTAGTGGTTTCAGTACTTTGAACACGTTTTGAGATTTTTCTGATAACGTTGACCTATTGAGTTTTAAGTGTTATTTTTACTGGATTTGATTAACGTAGGGGTTTGAGTTGTTTCTGAATGGTCTTGGAAAAGTAAGCAAATTCCGTTCTGTAATTAGTAATTTGTATGTATAATGAGGAGTAGATGAAATGTACTCTGTCTTTTACCGGTAGATGATGTCTATCGGTAAGTGTTGAGTTATGCTGTCTATCGGATGATGCTTTCAGAAAAGCCATCGGATGATTTAGGTTTAAGTCCATCGGAAGATGTCTTCAGAAAAGCCATCGGATGATGTATGTTTAATTCTATCGGAAGATGTAGAATAGGTTTTGTCGTTTAGTCATCGGTGGTTGTAGAGTAAAGTCGACTGGATGAAGGGAATCAACCGGCTGACGTCATCGGAAGATGTAGAAAATATTTTGTCGTCTAGCGTTCGGTGGATGAAGTGCATTCATCCACCGGATGATGTAAATGGTGATTTGTCGTTTAGTGACCGGTGGATGTCGTGTATTTGATCCACCGGATGACTTAGAAAGTGTTTTGTCGTTTAGTCTCCGGCGGAGGTTTTGTGTTAATTCCACCGGATGACGTAGCCGAAGTGCTGTCGTTTTGGTTATCGGATGAATCTTTTGTTTCTGCTTCATCCGTTGACTCTATTCATCGGCAGATGCATTTGACTTTTACAACTCTTAAAGTATTTTTCCATCTAAACTCTATTTTCTTTTATCCGGTTACTTTTAACATTCCAACTGACTATCCAAATATCATTTTCATGGTTTTGTTTTACTTATATGATTTTCCGCTGCAAGTTTTTTTTTTTTAAAAAAAAAATAAGGTAGAAGTTTTAGTCATGTACGAGTATGAAGTAGCGAACCGGGTTTAGATAATTCGGGGCGTTACAGTGTGGTATCAGAGACATTCAGTTAAACCGTTCAAAAGATCACTCATCAGTGCCAATCGTTGCATGGGAGTACTCCAACAACTGTAAGTGTTTATGTTAGCCTTAGTAGTTAGATGTTTATAAAAATAGTTAACCCTGCGCAGGAATATAGCTAAATGTCTCGACGACCTGGAAGGCCAAGAGTGCAGAGAGAGGCACCAACTCCGGTAAGCGCGGAAGATTCTAGTGTAATCGGACAGTTGACAGATCTAGTGCGACAGCAGGCAGAATTAATGCGTCAGCAATCCGATCAACTAGGAGTACTGCTGAATCGAGAGGTGCAAGGAAGTGCCAACTCGGGTTCTAGCAATGAGCATTCTGGGGATAGATTCCGGAGACTAAGACCACCCACGTTTGATGGTCAGTCATCTGATTCTGTTGTGGCTGAAGGGTGGCTTAGGAAGATAGAGAGCGTGTTTAGGTGCGCCAGCATAGGAGAAGGAGATAAGGTCACGTTAGCAACATTTCACTTGGCTGGCGAAGCTCAACTCTGGTGGGAAACAGTTGAAACCACCACTGACATTCTGACTATGACTTGGTCACAGTTTAAGGACATCTTCTATGAGAAATATTTTAACAGCACGGTCCAGACCGCAAAGAAGTTGGAGTTTCTGAATTTGAAGCAGACAAGGTCGGTGGCAGAGTACAGTAGGCAATTTGAGTCCTTGTCCAGGTTTGCTGGACATTTTGCTCATAAGGACGAGGATAAGGTGTTCAAATTTGTGCATGGGCTGAAGCCAGAGATTTATCGAGGAGTCAAATTCTGTGGCATTAAAGGTTTAACGTTCAGCGAAGTTGTGTCCACTGCTCTGGAAGTGGAAGAGGCTGAAAGGAAGTGTGCTGGACCAAAGGAGGCCCCACAAAGGTTTAACATGCCACACCAGCAAAGGGAAACGAAGAGGCCAAGTGAAGGCCAAAGTAGTCAAGGAGCAGGAAGGAAAGTGCAGAATGTCAAGAATTTTCCCCAATGTCCAACATGTTTGAAGAATCACCCTGGGGGAATGTAGGTGGACTTCCAGAAGGTGTTTCAACTGTGAGGAGGTTGGACACTCATTCAAAGACTTCACTAAGCCCAGAGTCCTTCGATGCTTCAACTGTAACAAGCCGGGACACACTGTTAGAGACTGCCCAACGTCGAAGAGTGGCCCTGCTAGGATAAAGCCGAGAATATTTTCCATGACAGAGTCAGGAGAAGAGGACCAGCCTGCTGTGGTGTCAGGTACTATATTGATCAACTCTGTACCTGCTTTTACTTTGATAGATTCGGGTGCAACACACTCTTTCATAGCCTCTGCTTTTGCTGATAAGCTAGATGTACGGTTTGCTCCTTCTGAACATATGTTTAGTGTAGCATTACCTTCTGGTGAACGCATGCACTCTAACTAAGTGATGCTTGATAGTGAAGTGTTAGTAGGAAATGTAAGTCTACCTGCTGATCTTATAATCATGGATATAATAGGATTTGATGTAATCCTAGGAATGGACTGGTTGTTTAAGCATCACGCCACAATTGATTGTAGAACTGGAATTGTTAGTTTTCAACCCCCTGGTAAGTTGAAACATACCTTTCAAGCTTCAAAGAAGAGTAAGGAAATGTCTGTGATGACTATTATTAGCACTAGACTTTCCCTGTGTGGAGAATATTTGTGCTTCTTAGCTAGCGTTTTAGACACACAACTTGTGGAAAAAGCAAATCCTCAGAATGTCCCAATCGTCCAAGACTTCCCCGAAGTGTTTTTAGATGACCTTCCCGGTTTACCACCAGATAGAGAAATTGAATTTGTCGTGATGTTTACCCCGGAGCCGAGCCTGTGTCTAAGAATCCATATAGGTTAGCTCCAACTGAACTTAAGGAATTAAAGAAACAATTGGAGGATCTATTGGAGAAAGGGTTCATACGCCCAAGCTTTTCACCGCTGGGTGCGCCGGTCCTTTTTGTCAAAAAGAAAGATGGATCAATGCGTATGTGCATTGATTATAGGGAATTGAACAAGTTAACTGTCAGAAACAAATACCCTTTGCCGAGAATTGATGACTTATTTGACCAACTTAGGGGTGCAAGAGTTTTCTCTAAGATTGACCTTAGGTCCGGTTATTACCAGTTGAAGGTTAAATCTGAAGATATCCCAAAGACTGCCTTTCGCACAAGGTATGGACATTATGAGTTTTTGGCTTGACAAATGCACCAGCAGCCTTCATGGATCTCATGAATAGGGTGTTTCACGAGTATTTGGACAAGTTTGTCATAGTATTCATAGACGACATTCTGATCTATTCTAGAACTAAGGATGAGCATGCAAGGCATTTGAGTTTGGTGTTAGGAGTACTTAGACAGCACCAACTTTATGCCAAGTTTTCTAAGTGTGAGTTCTGGTTGGACCCAGTTCACTTTTTAGGACATGTCATCTCTGGGGATGGCATATCTGTTGATCCAGCAAAAGTTCAAGCAGTTAAGGAGTGGCCCCAACCGAAGAGTGCTACTGATATTCGAAGTTTTCTTGGACTAGCAGGATATTACAGAAAGTTCATTGAAGGATTTTCAAAGATTGCTACACCCCTTACTAAGTTAACAAGGAAAAATGTGAAGTATATATGGACGGAGGAATGTGAACATAGTTTCATGACCTTGAAACAGAAATTAACCAATGCTCCGATTCTGACCCTTCCTGTTGATAATGGAAAGTTTAGCATTTACTGTGATGCTTCCAAGATTGGTCTTGGATGTGTGTTAATGCAAGATGGAAAGGTTATAGCTTATGCCTCTAGACAGTTGAAAACCCATGAGAAGAATTACCCTACGCATGACTTAGAATTAGCTGCCGTGGTTTTCGCATTGAAGATTTGGAGGCACTACCTGTATGGACAAACTTGTGAGATATTTTCAGATCATAAGAGCCTGAGTACATTTTCACACAGAAGGAACTAAACATGAGGCAACGACGATGGTTGGAATTTGTTAAGGACTATGATTTCGAGATTAAATATCATCCCGGCAAGGCAAATGTAGTGGCAGATGCCTTGAGTAGAGTAACAACATCAACCCCAACTATGAATTTCAGTATGCCATTAGCTTTGGAGGCTGAATTCCAAAAGTTTAATCTTGAAGCAGTATCCAGTGTAACAGCTATACTTTCAGCCATAACCTTAAAGCCTACCATTCTAGAGAAAATAAGGGAAGCTCAGGCGAATGATGATGAGTGTAACAAGTACAAGTCAAGCATGGATTCTACAGACAAGTCGGATTTTAACTATTCTGCTAATGGAATCCTTAAGTTTAGAAGTAGATGGTTTGTTCCTGCCATTAAGGAACTTCGGGATGAGATTCTTTCCGAAGCGCATTCTTCCAGATTTTCTGTCCACCCTGGGAGTACAAAGATGTACAAGGATCTTAAACAGCATTACTGGTGGCCAGGCATGAAACGAAGTGTGGCAGAATACGTCGGATCGTGTTTGTGTTGTCAACAGATTAAAGCCGAGCATCAGAGACCCTCAGGAACATTACAACCTTTACCAGTTCCTGAATGGAAATGGGAACAAATAACAATGGATTTTGTCGTTGGATTACCTAGAACAGCTAAGGGACATGATGCAATTTGAGTTATAGTCGACCGTCTAACCAAATCTGCTCATTTTCTGCCAATTAAGGTAACTTACTCAATAGATCAGCTTGCTGAATTGTACATGCAAGAGATTGTCAGATTGCATGGAGTTCCAAGTTCTATAGTTTCAGACCGAGACCCAAGATTTACATCTAAGTTTTGGAAGAGTTTGCACAAGGCTATGGGAACATAACTTAGTTTTAGCACAGCCTTTCATCCTCAAACTGATGGACAATCCGAGAGAACTATCCAAACGTTGGAGGATATGCTTCGTGCATGTGTGCTGGAATCTCAAGGTTCTTGGCGTAAGTTTATACCATTGATTGAATTCTCTTATAATAACAGTTTTCAAGCAACAATAGGCATGGCACCATACGAGGCATTATATGGACGAAAATGCAGATCTCCCTTATATTCGGATGAAGTTGGAGAAGCACAGTTGCTTGGTCCTGACATGGTGCAACAAACTGTTGAGAAGGTTGACCTCATCCGACAGAGAATTTTGGCATCTCAGAGTCGACAGAAGAGTTATGCGGATTGCAGGCGTAGAGAATTGGAATTTATGATTGGTGAGGAAGTTTTTCTCAAGGTGTCACCATTCAAAGGAGTTGTGAGATTTGGGAAGAGAGGAAAATTGAACCCTAGATACATTGGACCATTCTTGATCTTGAAAAGGATTGGGAAGGCAGCCTACCAGTTACAGCTACCAACCTCTATGGAAGGAATCCATGATGTGTTTCATATCTCCATGCTTAAGAAATGTGTACGAGACCCTTCTCAGATTGTGGAACAGCATAGTATCGAAGTTCTCCCTACTCTTGCATATGAGGAGAAACCTGTAAGGATCTTGGACTATGCAGTGAAGGTATTGCGCAACAAGGAAGTCCCACTTGTGAAAGTCTTATGGCACAATCAGAACGTAGAGGAGACAACTTGGGAGCGCCAGCAAGACATGATGGACCAATATCCGGAACTATTCAGGTACTAAATTTCGAGGACAAAATTCTTTTAAGGAGGGTAGATTGTAGCACCCGGCTCTATTAAACCAAATTTAATTGCCAATTTTAATGTGTTAATTTTATGGAAGAATTGAGGGAGAAAGTGATTAGGTTAGTTAATAACTATGTAAGGATAAAAGGGTGATTAGCAATTTTATAAATGGATAACGTATTTAATGGAGGGTTTAGTGAGGTTTAGCCGCCACTGTTTTCCTCATTTCCCTACTCGGTATTCAGCTCAAGCACAACAGAGCTCCAGGCGATTTCCCTCTCCGATTTTTATTCCTCAAACTAGGTAAGTTTTCTCTTCGTTTTCTGAAGATTTTAGTGGCTAGATAGCAGAGAGAGTGCAATGTGTGTATTTTGATGATGTTGTGAGTGAGTGGAGTTCGAGTTTAGTGTTGAATCAGAGAATGCACGAAGAAAAGGATTCCTAACTAGTTTCCTTAGATTTCTGAATGAATATTGGTTGGTGCTTGGAGATTTAGAATTGGACAAATGTTAGAATGATGATATTATTGAGTTTTCTGATTTATGGCATTGGTGATAGGATTCTAGGTGTTGTTAATGTTAGGATTGAGAATTTGACATTAGTATGAGTCTGGTAGCTTTAGTACACTAATGCCATCAGGGCCGGTGAGGGTTAAGCTACGCACACTAGGTGCTTGACTATATGACTCAGAGGCTTGAACTAATATCCATGAATGATTTCTTTAGTTAGGATTTTACCAGCTTTGGGTTTAGGTTATTCTGGGTGTATTTAACATTGAATTATGAAATGTCTAGGTGAGGAAGGATTCAAGTGAAGACAAGGGATTTGCAAAGGAGCCCAGGTAAGTAGAGTTTGCATGTGCCTTCGGGCCTACATCACAAAACAGTAGGATTTGTATGTGCATGAATGTATGTTTCATTTCAGTTGCCATGCATCATATTTTGAAAGAAAAACTGAAAATGAACTTACATGAAGTAGCATGGTGAGATGCGAACAGACCGTGACAGCATACTTTTAAGGGAATTAATCCGCCCCTTAAATCGTACATACGGATTCATACCCTGGGAAAACTGATCCACCTCCCATTGTACCAGGGATCGATTCAGTTGTTAAGGGAATTAATCCGCCCCTTAATTGAGTATTTGGATTCATACCCTGGAAAAACTGATCCACCTCCCATTGTATCAGGGATCATCAGACCAGTGAACGAACGCAACATAACTGAGGAATGAAAGTAGAAACTGCATGTTAGGATTTACATCTCAGTACACATTTCATTTCTTGCTTTACTTACTTAGCATTAGGCTAATAGATGAGTTTTGTGATGTAGGTGAAGAAGTGACAGCAGGTGAATCATCTGAGTTCATTGAGGGATAGACTGGTTGGGGGAGCACGCTCATGCCACGGACCTGGTGAACTGATGAGGCGATTTAACTGATGTCTGTTGGTGAGAAGGTTTAGTCGACATTGTTTAAATTTGGAAATGTTAAGTTCCTATAACAGTAGTGGTTTCAGTACTTTGAATACGTTTTGAGATTTTTCTGATAACGTTGACCTGTTGAGTTTTAAGTGTTATTTTTACTGGATTTGATTAACGTAGGGGTTTGAGTTGTTTCTGAATGGTCTTGGAAAAGTAAGCAAATTCCGTTCTGTAATTAGTAATTTGTATGTATAATGAGGAGTAGATGAAATGTACTCTGTCTTCTACCGGTAGATGTCTATCGGTAAGTGTTGAGTTATGCTGTCTATCGGATGATGCTTTCAGAAAAGCCATCGGATGATGTAGGTTTAAGTCCATTGAAAGATGTCTTCAGAAAAGCCATCGGATGATGTATGTTTAATTCTATCGGAAGATGTAGAATAGGTTTTGTCGTTTAGTCATCGGTGGTTGTAGAGTAAAGTCGACTGGATGAAGGGAATCAACCGGCTGACGTCATCGGAAGATGTAGAAAATATTTTGTCGTCTAGCGTTCGGTGGATGAAGTGCATTCATCCACCGGATGATGTAAATGGTGATTTGTCGTTTAGTGACCGGTGGATGTCGTGTATTTGATCCACCGAATGACTTAGAAAGTGTTTTGTCGTTTAGTCTCCGGCGGAGGTTTTGTGTTAATTCCACCGGATGACGTAGCCGAAGTGCTGTCGTTTTGGTTATCGGATGAATCTTTTGTTTCTGCTTCATCCGTTGACTCTATTCATCGGCAGATGCATTTGACTTTTACAACTCTTAAAGTATTTTGCCATCTAAACTCTATTTTCTTTTATCCGGTTACTTTTAACATTCCAACTGACTATCCAAATATCATTTTCATGGTTTTGTTTTACTTATATGATTTTCCGCTGCAAGTTTTTTTTTTTTTAAAAAAATAAGGTAGAAGTTTTAGTCATGCACGAGTATGAAGTAGGCGAACCGGGTTTAGATAATTCGGGGCGTTACAGATCTAATTGATGCCTTCAATGATTTAGTTAAACAATATGGTATGCTTAAGTCTAAATACAACCTGTTGAAAAAGGAAAATGCTAACTTAATCGAAAAGCATGCTAAAGAGATTAGTTTACATGAAATGAAAACTAGTGATCTTATGTCTAAGAATGATAGTTTGAATGACATAATTTTAAAATTCACTAATGGGAGCAAAAACTTGAATATGCACTTAGAAAGTTCAAAGAGTAACTTTTGATAAGGCCGGAATTGGTTATGAAAAGTTTAATAAAAAGAAAGTATACAAGAACTTTTTTGTCAAACCATCCATGTGCCACATGTGTAATAAAGTAGGCCATAAATTTTTTGTATGTCCTTTAAAATTTAACAACTCTAATTTATTTGGTAAATTACAGTGGGTTCCTAAGAGAACCAAACCTAACACTAGGACTCAAAAGATTTGGGTACCTAAGAAGACCACTTGATTCTTCCCTGGAGAACTATCAACCTACAAAATAGTAATCAAGTGATTTAGATAATATTGAATGTTTTGATGAGAAATGCCTTGCGGTGAATCTGTTAGTTGATAGTTGGACTTGGCATAGAAGATTAGGACACATAGGTATGGATACCTTAACTAAGATCACTAAGAATAATCTAGTTAGAGGGATTCCAAAAATATCCTTTGAGAAGGATAAAGTTTGTGAAGCTTGCCAAATGGGCAAGCAAATCAAAAGTTCTTTTGCATCAAAGAATGCAATCTCTTCATCCTTAACACCAAGGACAACTTGGGCAAATTCGATTCTAAAACGGATATTGGAATATTCGTTGGTTATTCCTCCTCTAGTACAGTCTATAGAGTGTTCAACAAAAGGACTCTAGTAATTGAAGAATCCATGCATGTCAACTTTTGATGAATCACTCCATCCCACAATAAACGTGGAAAGGGATGATGGTTTAGAAATGCACATAGATTCTCTTTCTCTCGGTGATAAAAATGAAACCCTTCAAGGAGAAAATCCGCTAGATCCTTCTTCAAAATCTCTAGAAATTGTTCCAATCAATGATGAAAATCATGCTCTTCCTAGAGATTGGAAATTTATCAAAAATCATCCTTTAGATGAAGTTCTAGGTGATCCTTCCTTAGGAGTCAAAACTAGAGCCTCTCTTAGGAATCTTTGTGCTAATGTTGTATTCATCTCTCAAATAGAACCTAAGAAATTTTAGGAAGCCGAATTAGGTGAAAATTGGATAGTCGCCAAGCAAGAAGAGTTGAATCAATTTGAAAGGAACAATGTATGAGATTTGAAAAATCGTTCAATGATATTCGAAGAAGGAAAATCGTTTAATGATTCGTTTAGGTATTATTAGGAGTGAAAAACCTTAAACGGTCGATGTCATGTGTTCGTAAAAACTTATGTCTCTCAGGAAGGAACGGTTGAGAAATTGAGATTTTTTTTGAATTATATCGGCTGCGTTTATATATGGATCAGATGATGTAGGGAACGGTCGATGGACAAATCGGACGAAGTCAGTTCTTAACTCCTTTAAGTTTACTTTCGGATTACAGAAGCCCTACCTTTCTTCCAGAGCGTGAAAAACCTTCAAAATTCTCTCATCTTCTCTTGTCTCTCCAATGAACATCTCAATCATCTCTTGTCACCTCTCTTAGATCTACTTCATAAATGGCATCCTCCTCCAACGCTGGATTAACCTTTTCACGAAAAAAGCAGAAGAGTACGGATCAAGTGGAGGTTCTACCTGAAGTGCAACCTCCTTCTCTTCAATGGCCATCTCCGCAGTTTCTTAATGAGGTTGCATTTACAAGGTACTATAAAGATTTTGAAGAGAAGCCACTTATTAGAAGTAGAGGTGTTGTTTTTAAAGACCTTTCTGGTTTACATCTGGAGCACTCTTTCCGAGAACTGGAGTTATTAGGACTGTTTCAACTTGGCACATCCTTCTGTGAAACTCCAATTAGGATGTTTTATGCTAATCTAGATCACTTTGCTACCCCTCTTGTCTCCAGAAAAACTTCATGAAATACTTAATTGTGAGTTTCTCAATGATATGCCTCGATATTTTGAGGTTTCCAAGGATCCTCCTTTTGTTGGCACTCCAGAGGGACTGGCTTTCGCCAAAGAGATTTCCAAAGATCCACAAAATACTTCTTTAAGGCTCAAGGGCAAGGACTTGACTATTCAGGCCAGAGTCTTCCATCAAATGATCAACTACAATATCCTTCCCAGAGATGGACATCGTGACCACATCAGTGGAATGGATCTCTTTCTTCTTTATAGGTTCTTCAGAAAAGAACTCTTTCAAATTGGGAGCATAATTCTGAAGAGGATGCTCCAGGTTGTCAAAATAGTCTCCAAGTCTCTTCCATATAATCTTCTCTTGATAAAGATTTTCTATCGATTCAGTGTTCAATTCCCGGCTGAAGACGAGTCAATTCTGTTGAAGAACACTGATCTCTTTTCTGCCTCCACCTTGCTACGCATGGGAATTACTAGAAATAAGCAAGGTGTTTTTTGTGACAGAGTGCCACGAGGAGGTGTTTCAAGCAGCCATGCCTCTCCGACTATTCCTGAACCTCGGAAGAGGCGAATAGTGCTTTTAGAGGATGACGAAGAAGAGGCTGATGCTCAGGAAGAGTCTTATATTCCTTCCTTTGATCCTCCTCAGTTTCCAGGGTCTTTCATTTCAAGCTCTCCAACCTGCTCCGACTTTCTCCCATCAGCTGCTGAGCACTTTAATGATCAAAACTTTCTGCTTGATCATCTGGACGTTCAAGAAGCTACTCTTCCACATCCCTCCAGTCCCATTCTTCCTCCTTCGCCAACAGAGGCTCCTCAATTGTCAGCTCCTGTTCCTCCTCAATCTCAAGGTCGTACCAACCCTTCTGTGAGGACATCTATTTCTGAGGAACAATATCATGAGCTTTGGGTGAGTATTGAAAGTCTTGGCACAGGCATTGAATCTTTTCAGTCCATGTATCTCTCCCGCCAAGATCAGTTTAAAGCTTTTGTTCTATCCCAACTGGAACACTTTGAAGTCTCATGCCTCTCCCAGTTTCGTCAACTCGAAGCCTCCACCCTCTCTCGAAATGATCATCTTGCAGCTGCTATTCAAGGACTTCACAAGCGTATTGATCAAACGGAATCAGATCAAAGTAAAGCCATTGATGATGTCATCTCTTCCGTTAGATTTAATTCTAGTCATTTAGCAGATCAATTGCGCCGAGAGTCTGACAGGGTCATCACTCACATCGGGTATCTTAACTCATCTTTGGCCCGAAATGATAGTAAGCCCTCTCCTCTGGATGAGGGCCTAGACGAAGGTGGAGAGAATCCTGAGATAGCTCATCAAGCCACTCCAACTGTTTTTTCAAGTGAGATGCCTTCGGGTGGAGAGAATGTTGTAGGGGATGCTGTAGCTCAGGATGCTGTTGGGAATGATGTTTGTGAGGATGAGCCAGTAATTACTCCAGCTAATGTTGCTGATGATGTTGCTAGTCCTTGTGATCTTGTCATGGCTGAATCGGTTGCTGAGGGAGAGCACTTTGATGGTTCACCCATAGCTGATGCAGGGGTTGCAGAGGATGTAAATGCTGGAGAAGGAACTCCTCCTGTTTCTCCTATTGCTATTGTTCCAAATGAGGATGACGATGAGCTTCTATTCAGACGTGCGAGGGATTTCTATGCTCGCAGGTTCTAGGGATGTCTATGCTCTTTCTTCCATTGTGTCATTACATCTACCATTTTCTGTTCAGTTAGCTAGTTTAGGAAATTAGACCTTTGTTAGGATACTCATTTATTGATAATTCTTTATCATTATTTAACTTTGAATTTTTCTCAGTATTTATCACACTTGTGTTGTGTTGAATGACTTTCTCGGTTCTTGACACTGCTTTTCAATATTTTTTTTGATAATGTCAAAGGGGGGAAATATGAATGCATTGAGTATGGGGGAGTATGGGGGAGTTTTTACATTGTTAATTGGGTAAAACAGAATAGCATGTGGGAGCATATGATTATTCATTTTATGTTTGTCATCATCAAAAAGGGGGAGATTGTTAACTTACAATGTGTTTAAGTCTAACTATGTTTTTGATGATTGTGATTAGTGTCAAATATATAAAATGATAATTGTAAGAAATGAATAATATTAATTCATTGCAGTTATTTGGGAATGCCCTTTTTACAAAGGGTATTATGTTTTTCTAACGATTTTGAATATGTTGTTAGTTGAGATTGGTGCATGCATAATGCCAACCAGACGTTTAAGTCGTCAGCCAAAAGAAACATCGACCACTGTCAAAGAGTAATTGAAAGTCATCCAGTAGATATATCAACCGAAAGCAACGTCGACCAAAACCAAGTATGACTCTACAACAAAGTCAAGTCGACCAGATTCAGAAGTCTACCAAAATGAACATCGACCGATGGCAGAACCAGTTGATTATCGATCGAAGTCATCCGTGGAAATTACTTCGACCAGACTCTGACATCTACCGAAATCAACAACGTCCAAAATCAAGTCTACTAGACTTTGAAGTCTACCGAAAACAACGTCGACAAAACAAAGACTTCGTCCACAACGATAACATCATCCGAATAAAGAAGTCGTCCAATATGAGAATGCTTCAACGTCATCCGAACAAAAACTGAATCTGCCAGATTAACATCATCCGAAATCAAGAAGTCTTCCAAATGATTACCATCATCCGAAATCAAGAAGTCTTCCAAATGGTTAACGTCTTCCGAAATCATTGTCGACCAAATCCAATATGAGAATGCTTCACAAGATCAACGTTGACCGAACAAAGACTTCGTCCACAACGATAATATCATCCGAATAAAGAAGTCGTCCAATATGAGAATGCTTCAACGTCATCCGAACAAAAACTGAATCTGCCAGATTAACATCATCCGAAATCAAGAAGTCTTCCAAATGATTAACATCATCCGAAATCAAGAAGTCTTCCAAATGGTTAATGTCTTTTGAAATCATTGTCGACCAAATCCAATATAAGAATGCTTCACAAGATCAACGTTGACCAAACAAAGACTTCGTCTACTAGGATAAAATCTTCCGAATCAAGAAGACTTCCACCGAAGATAATTTCATCCACTAAGATAACATCTTCCGATTCAAGAAGAAGTCTTTTGCCGTGAGTAATATTTATTGCAGACCACAACAGCTAGTTTTCTTCGTACGAATTCTTCTCAACGGTCATATTTTTTGTACGAAAACAAGGAGTTGTCCGAATGAGAAGCAATTGTCAGACACCAGTATAAAAGGAAGAACAGTAGCTCGAGAGAATAACTTTTGCCAACTTGAACAATTTTCTCTAATCTCTCATGAGCTTAAGTTTGTAATACTCCTTGAATTTTTACACCTCTCTACACCTAAACTTGAGATTTTGTTTTTGAGAAAGTGTAGCTTTGTGTTCAATATTTCTCAACATTGTAAAACCTGAAGGCAGTGGATTGACGCCCGTGAAGTTCAATCCAAAGTTAGAAGGCAGTGGATTGACGCTCGTGAAGTTCAATCCAAAGTTGTAAAGCAGTTGATCGACGCCCGTGGAGTTCGATCAAGAACTCTCGTTGAGGAGAAGGAAAGGATCTTCAAGGGAGAAACCTTGAAGCGTGGATGTAGGCATGGTTGGCTGAACCACGTAAAAATATCGGTGTCAATTTCTCTTGTCTACTCTTACTTTTATGTGTTTGTTAGTAATTGCTTACAAAGAGAAAAGATAATATAAAACTAATTTGCATTGTTAAAAACGATTAGGTTAAGAAATTTCTAATTCACCCCTCTCCTCTTAGACAATCACGATCCTACAGGCTGGAGGGGGGGATGCAAAAGCAACGGTTTGATGACCGTTGCTTGAGAGAGAGCTAGAAAGAGGGCATGAGAGAGCAAAATCGAGGGGAAGGGGGGACGGATTTTAGGGTTTCGTCCTTCTTCTTCCACCTCTCTGGCTCTCTGTGATTTGAAGCCCACTCACTTTGCTAGTGTGTTTTTCTTTTTGAGTTTGACTGATCTCCCTCTCCTTCACCTTTTGCTTCCTCCTCTAATTTGCAATTGGTTTCAGAGATGGAGATGAGGAGATCTATGTTGGAAAAATGAAATTTTTCACGTTCTCGTCGAAAGTTTCATCGATCGGACTGTGATTGACCCTGGACTCAGCGGCTCGGGCTGGATGAATTGAAGGTCCAAGGTTGAGCGTTCAGCGTGCTGAAGAGGAGGAATCGAGGAACTGAGGAAGACAAAGAGGGGGCTGAGCCATTGAGGGCCGATAGGATCACTGGTCAAGGGGGAGCGGGGTCCAGCTGAGCTCGACCGAGCCAGCTTGCGAGTTGGCTCGTGAAGCTTGGATGGAAAGGCTCGGCTCGGTTCGTCCGTCGATGTGGCTCGAGCTAAGCCTGCTCGTAGCTCGGTGTAACGACCCATTTTCCCAATAAAATATTATCCGCTCTGTGGATTGGGTCATAACCCAATATCCTCCCCTCACGGCTTTGTTTGGCGAGGACTTCCCAGTTGGTCACCCAACCTGGTATTACTCTCGTCGAAGCACTTTTAACTTCGGAGTTCTTATAAGATCCATTGCCAATTGTGCTCCAAAACGCGACTTACTATCTTGGGAGAGTTTCCTTACATATGTTTCATTTCCATATACTTCCTCAAGCGATGTGGGATTGCGATGACCCCTTTTTTTACGACCCGAGATTCGCCTATACTTGAGTTCGGGATCCACCCCGCAACTCAAGGTTTGCCCCCCAGTCGTACTCATACGTACACATCCGGGTCATCACCCCCACTCGGGGGCCCAACGTCCCAGTTGGCAACATTTTCGATTGGGTACAGGCTCTGATACCATTTGTAACGACCCCTTTTCTCAGTAAGGTATTGTTCGCTCTGGGGATTGGGCCGTAACCCAATATCCTCCCCTCACGGCTTTGTTTGGCGAGGACTTCCCAGTCGTTCACCCAACCTGGTATTACTCTCGCCGAAGCACTTTTAACTTCGGAGTTCTTATGATATCCGTTGTCAATTGTGCTCCAAAATGCGTCTTACTATCTTTGGAGGGTTTCCTTACATATGTTTCATTTCCATATACTTCCCCAAGCGATGTGGGATTGTGAGGATCCCCTCTTTTACGACCTGAGATTTTCCTATACTCGAGTCGGGATCCTAGCCCGCAACTCGAGGTTTGCCCGTAGTCGTACTCATACGTACACATCTGGGTCATCACACTCGGCCCGCTACAGGAACCAGCCTGCCCGTTTAAGACTATTGCTTGGAGACAAATTTTAGTTGCAAAATAAGATTGAAAAATGTCTAACATGTTTCAAAAATATGAGTATTACGAGTGAAAGCCATACAAGAGGAATAGAAATACCTGTATGAGTACGTGTGAGCAAGATGATGAGTTTTCCAATAGGAATGAGTTGACTGCAGTATAACTTGTACGATAAAATTCTCTACATAGATAAATGGGGGCTCCATTTGGAAGCAGAAATGCATTGGATTCAATAGAAGCCAACAATGGCTTAGTAGCTTTTAAATAAAAGCAGGTCCTGTGGTAGAATAGAGTCTAGAGACTAAGTACTAATAAAGTGACACGAGCGATTGTGCATTGATGCATGGTGCAATCATCTTGACTTTTTAAATTGTTATTCATGGAGTGAAGAATATCCACTTCAATGGTAAAAATTTTCCTGATCCTTCTCTAGAGTTATTTTTCTCACGGTTCCAAATGGGTTAGATCTTTTCTTTTACATGGAACTTAACTTACTATATTTGGTTAGCTAAATATAGTTTTTTGTTGAAAATTTATTTTTATTTTATCCTATGGTTTTGCTTGTTGTACTTTCATTGATCGGAGTTGTCCTATATATTTTTTCTTTATATTTGTCACAACTTGCAAGAGACGCAAGACAGAAAGGGGAACGACCCAATTCGAAAATGAACTGAATTGTCCAACCTTTAACTTAAATTTATTGTTATCTAGCAGAAGATTTGAATAAGAACAAAAGTCAAAGCTCACATCAAATGAGCTAAAAAACGAGATCCAACAAGTGATATCAAGATAAAGTGATAATATAATGTCTAAAGTAAATGTCCTAGAATAAATTTGAAATTAAAAGACTTTAAACAAAGATAAATTTCAAATCCAACACGAGAAGTCTCTAGAACAAAGAATTAATGATATTAAAAAAAAAGTGGATCGCCGAGTTTAGCCCTAAGTCAACAACTGATAATCTTCTTGACTAATGCTTGAAAGAAAAAGTCGTTTGAGATGAGTCGACTTCAGTCAATTATATTAAAAAAAATCTAGAAATCTGATTTATAAAATAAGTAGTAAGACAACAATTAAAAACATTCCAGCCTGGAAATAGGGTCTTCAAACTGTTGATTAGCAATTCAAGAAAAGAATCTGGACCGCAGCCTAATTAGTTGTTTCACGATCTGAAAGATTAAGATCAGTTATGCGATGTCACACAGAGTGTTTTGTTTGACACCGATAATTAATGCAATGATGAAAAATTATAAATATGTTAAAATTAAAGAGACAGGAGGTTGGTAACGCAGTTCGGCAAATCGCCTACGTTTGTAGGGCCACGCTCAGATATAAAAATATTTCACGAGTTCACAAAGTTACCAGACAAACGGACTTAAATAAATAAAGATTCCCTCTTATCTTTGTCGCCGCCACTTCCTAACTTCCTAATGAAACTATTTTTGTGAGCTCCACTCGATTTGAGATCGATCTCTCTCGAGATCTAAAAGCAACAAGATCCCCTTGTTGTTCATGACTCCTCCCGAAATTCGTGTATGGCAAGATCCCCTTGTCCATGATAAAAAAGACAAGCTCCCCTTGGGATGACCCGAATGTGTATGCATGAGTACGACTGCGGGGCAAACCTCGGATTACGAGGCAAACCTTGGGACCTAAACTGAGTATAGGCAAATCTCAGACTTGAGTATAGGCAAATCTCGGGTCGTAAAAAGAGGGTTGTCACAATCCCACATCGCTTGGGGAAGTATATGGAAATGAAACATATGTAAGAAAACCCTTCATAGATAGTAAGACGCGTTTGGGAGCACAATAGGCAACGGATCTCATAAGAACTCCGAAGTTAAAAATGCTTCGGTGAGAGCAACACCATATTGGGTGACCGACTGAGAAGTCCTCACCAAACAAATCTGTGAGGGGAGGATATTGGGCTATGACCCAATCCCCAGAGCGGACAATATCTTACTGGAAAAAGGGTTCGTTATAAATGGTATCAGAGCCTGTACCCAACCGAAAATGTGGCCAACGAGGACGTTGGGCCCTCGAGGGGGGTTGATTGTGATGACCCGAATGTGTACGAATGAATACATTTATGGGAAAAACCTCGGGTTGCAGGGCCAACCTCGAGACCTAAGCCGAGTGTAGACAAATCCCGGACTCGAGTATAAGCAAATCTCGGGTCGTAAAAAGAGGGATGTCACAATCCCACATCGCTTGGTGAAGTATATGAAAATGAAACATATGTAAGGAAACCCTCCCAAGATAGTAAGACGCGTTTTGGAGAACCATTGGCAACAGATCCCATAAGAACTCTGAAATTAAAAGTGCTTCAGTGAGAGCAGTACCATATTAGGTGACCGACTGGGAAGTCCTCACCAAAAATATCCCTGAGGGGAGGATATTGGGTTACGGCCCAATCCCCAGAGCAGACAATATCTTACTGGGAAAAGGGTTCGTTATACAGAACTCCTCCCAAGTTCAAATGCAGCCTCCTCTCGAGACTGAGTTTCAATGAAGAATAAAGGCAATTGGTCCTGGGACACTGTCTGTAACACAATGTCGTTGTCTTCGGATGCAATAAATCAACACACTCAAATAATCGATGAATTCCACAGTATAAGTAGAGTGTGTATAATCATTCAAGATTTGAAAGAATAATCACAAACCCATACGCAGAAGCATTGGGAGAGAAAGAACGGTGACGGCTCAATGATGAAGAAATCTCCTTCTGTGAATAATATTTTCGTTGGTTTCTTCCTTAGAAAACGAACGCTTAAATATCATTGATAACTGCCTTATCTGAGATTTAACTAATTACCAAATCAAAATTCAAAGCCTCAAAGAATAAAGAAACCAAATCTCAACAAATCGGTTGTGTGACACCTCATGTGATATTTTAGGAAAGTATTGCTAACTACTTGGATATGGATCTAAAGACTTGGGAAAGTATCCCATAATTAATGTGATCTGAAAGTCTAATATAATTCAACAAATCTTTATCAAATCGGTCTTCCAAAAGAAATTTTTCCTAATTTTTACTTTCACCAATATCTTTATGATTTTTAATCGTCATCCATCCAATAATCTGAATAGATTATTTCTTGATTACCAAAAAATAAACTACCAATTTGGAAAATAATGAAATAAAATATTATTACCATAAATGTAGTTTGCTAAAAAATTAATGCCAACATATTTGTAATATATTTGCATTTACAATCTCCCCCCATTGCATTTTTTGGCAAAATCAATAAAACCAATAACTCTCCCTGGATTGGTGGCTTCAAAACATCATCAAACATAATTCAATCATCATCAAAATACTTTCCCTTTTTGCCATAAAAAGACAAAACAGGATATAAAAGGGAATATCAATCACCACATAAGCACCATACTCACCATATAAATACCATAATCACCAAATAACCACCATAATCACCATAGAGAGATAACCAATATCACAGAAAATATGATATTCAGATGCAACATATCATCCATAGAGGTAATATCCAGAGGTAACATATCATCCATAGAAGTAATATCTAGAAACAGACAAATTAACTAAGAAATATCCAGAAACCAAAAATAAAATAAGTTCAGTATTACTCAATGAATGGGATCATTTGAGATAACCATCCCACTTGTAAAATTTGGATCATCAGCATTCTTTGGAATATTTTCTAGGACACCCTCTGTGACATCCAGTGGAACACCAGATGTACTTGCTTCTTTAGTCGACTTGTCCTTTGGATCTGAGGCATCCATGTGTGGATTTTTCTTGTAAATTTAATTCAGAAGTATAGAAATTACTGACTTCTGTTTTTCAAGAATAGAAATTTGACTGTTTATCGATTTTGACATATCTAATAAAAATTTAATAGAGCTAGCTAACAGAGCAGAGTCAGTTCTTGATTCAGATATAGATAGTCTTTCTACAAATCCTTCAAGATCATTTATGTGCTCCCCCATTCCAAGGTTGTAGCTAATAAGGATTTCTTCTTTATTCGCATACAACACTTCACTCTTTCTTATAACATATTGTTGAGAAGATAAAATAGCATATATAAGACCAGGAAATGGAAGAGCTAACCTTTCATTTTTGCCATGCTCATGCTTCATTATTTGATCAAATAATTGTTTTCCGAAATCGAAAAAGATTGAGTTTCTAATTTTAAACAGTAAAGCGACCATTGCTTTGTTCACCCTAGTTCCATGAGATGTAGGCATCCAGTTTCTCATGGAAATCTTGTGAAGAATTCCATATTTTACTGTGAACTGTGAAGCTCGAAAGTCTTTTCCATGGGGCCAGATTCTTCTGACACCCCCAGTGACATGATACCTCTTAAAAAAGAGTTATTTTATACTATTTTTATTTAATATAACTCGTGTGAGTTGAGTGAATATAAAAGAAAAATGGTCAAAATTATAGTAAATTCTGTAGGATGCTGTAGCATTGAAAGATTTTACGATTTTAATGAATTTTATGTTTATTTCCAACAAAAATTAGATTATTAGCACTTATTTGAATTTATTTGGTCACAGATTTATTAGCTAGAAAATAAAGAAGAAAGATTGAATTTTTATTTGAATGACCACTAAGAGAGGCTGAAGATCCCACAGAATCAGAGAAGATTTGATTGCATTATTTAAATTACCAAAAGAGAATGAGCAAATATTGGAGAAATCCCTAGAATCAAGGGATGAAGAAGATTTTGGGCTGAAAATATTAAAGAAAAGAGAAAAAAGAGGGATTTGACTGCTGAATTACGCAGGGAAGAGAGAGACCAAAGGAATAGAAAATCTAGAGAATCAAAAGAGAGAGAAAGTAGGCTAAAAGACAAGGAGAAATCTAGAACAAAAAGGGGAGGCACGCAGGGATCTGACCAAGGAGGAGGTAACCCTAGGCAAGAAAGAAAAATGGGTGGGGGATCAGTTTGCTGAACTGTACATTCAGGAGATTTTGAGGCAGCATGGTGTGCCAACTTCGATTGTATCGGACAAGGACCTGAGGTTCACATCAAAATTTTGGAAGAGTCTGCATAAGGCGATGGGGACCCGGTTGAACTTCAGTACAACATTTCATCCTCAGACGGCCGGACAATCTGAGCGTACTATTCAGACTCTTGAGGATATGCTTCGTGCTTGTGTGCTGGAGTTTCAAGGTTCCTGGAGCAGATATTTACCCCTAGTGGAGTTCTCGTATAACAATAGTTATCAGGATACTATTGGTATGGCTCCATACGAGGGCTCTATATGGAAGGAAATGCAGATCACCCCTTTATTGGGATGAAGTTGGAGAAACTAGTTTGATTGGCCCGGAGATTGTGCAGCAGACTACGGATAAGGTCCAATTTATTCGGCAGTGCATTTTGACAGCTCAGAGTAGACAGAAGAGCTATGCCGACGGTAGAAGGCGGGAGCTGGAGTTTGAGGTAGGAGATGAGGTTTTTCTAAAAATCTCGTCGTTTAGAGGTGTGATGAGGTTCGGGAAGCGGAGTAAACTGAACCGAGATATGTTGGTCCATTCCCGATCGTGAAGAAAGTGGGGAAGACAGCGTATCAGTTGGATCTGCCTGTTTCGATGGAGGGAGTGCATGACGTGTTTCATGTATCGATGCTACGGAAATGCCTGAGGGATCCATCGCATGTCGTGGTGCAGCAGGAGATCGAGGTGCAGCCTACACTGTTTTATGAGGAGAAACCAGTGGAGATTTTTGATTATGCAGTGAAGAAATTGCGCAACAAGGACATTACACTAGTGAAAGTGCTGTGGTGCAACCACAATGTCGAGGAGGCGACGTGGGAGCGACAGCAAGACATGATGGAGCGCTACCCAGAACTTTTCAGGTACGTAAATTTTGAGGACAAAATTTTTGCAAGGAGGGTGGATTGTAACACCCAAGAATTTCCTATAATGCATATAGACCTAGGATTACACGATTAGAGGGTTTAATGTTTAGTAATAAAGAGTTTAGAAATAATGCAAAGAGAAGAAAATAAGTTGACAAGTCAAAAAGGAGTAAGTTTGAAAATTCAACAAGTTTGAAAAGTCAAAACATAAAGGAACCAATAAAAATGCTTGGAAATGGAAATGAAAAGTAATTGGAAGGTGCTTTTCTTTTGTGATTCACGTTGACATTCAAGAGAGAAAAGTAGGAGTTGAATTTCAATTTTTAAAATTTTGGTGGGAGAATTTAAAAGAGAACAAAATGGTTAGGTTAAATGGTAAAGCTTTTCTTTTCTTCTTCTTCTCCCACGCCCTTTCTTCTTCTCCTCCATAGCCGACCCTCCTCCTCTCCTTTGCTTCAATTTTTCAAGGCATTTCAATGTAAGAATACATGGGTTTTGGTTTTTATATCTTTAGGTGAAGTTTGTTGGAGTTTTTAGTGAGTTTTGGTTGGATTTGGTGAGGGTTTGAAAACCCTAGGTGGAGGATTCCGAAAATTACTTTTCCTTGGATAGTTTTCTTCCTCTTTTGATCATTTAATCCTTAATTATGTTAGTTTAGGTTGTTTGGTTGGTTATATTAAGGATTGAATGAGAGTTACACAAAAATCGGGTTGTGAACACTTGGGGGCCGATTCTGTTTTTAGGAGATTCGGGTTGGCCAATGTGTTTGGTTGGTTAATTTAAGTATTCAATGGATAGTAGACATGTAGAGGTTTACGGATTGGGGTGGCACATCGAAATCCGTTGAAAAACGAGGGAGTTATGGTCGTTCGAAGTTGGACGTTGTTAAATTGTAATACAATCGGGTTTTGTGGTTTTAGGTTGAATTGTTGGTTAGTTTCGATTTTAAAATCCTTTAGACTTTTATGAGTGAATTGCTAAGTTATTTTTCTATAATTGATAGGTTACTGAACAAGTGAATTGACCGATAGAAGTGAGCAAGTGAAAGCTGAGCAATCAGGTAAGTAGTGGTTGCTATCCTTTCGCCTTCGGGCCTACACCATAGAACGGTAGGGTTAATGGTTATTTGTTTTGTTTTGTGTTGTGTTGAGTTATTTATTTTGCTTCGTGTTGTGTTGAGTTATTTGCTTTGTTTCGTGTTGTGTTGAGTCGTTGTGTGGAGTTGCATATCTTCGAAGCATGCATCATGGTTTATAGCACGCTAGACAAGTATAGTGGCATTGTGTGGCATTGTGAGGGTGAACGATAGTTGGTTAAAGAGTAAGGCATCCTTTGGGTGCAGGCAAACTTTAAGGCATCCTATGGGTGCAGGGCAACTAAGGCATCTTTCGATGCAGGCAACTAAGGCATCTTTTGATGTAGGCAACTAAGGCATCCTATGGGTGCAGGCAACTAAGGCATCTTTTGATGCAGGCAATTAAGGCATCCTATGGGTGTAGACAACTAAGGCATCTTTAGATGCAGGCAATTAAGGCATCTAATGATGCAGGAAAAACTTATCAGAGCCGGCAGTTGCTTTCTTCCAACAGATATCAGACCATCCTGCACCACCTGATCTGAATGTAGGCACTCACCAGACGGTAAACTCACATCAAACATACACTCAGCAGACTTCACCTCTAAGTTCAACTTCACCACAAAAGCTATAGCTATGAATGAATGCGAGGCACCTGAATCTATCAATGTAAAGGCTGGCGCTGAATTAACAAACACGGTACCTGAGATTACTGCAGAACGATCTTCACCCTCAGGCTCGATCAACGCAAAGATTTTGGGCATAGCTTTAACTGGACCCTGCTTTGCTGAAGGACAATTGGTAGCTACATGACCGGGCTGATTGCATTTGAAACATCAAGCGACTTTCGGCTTTGGACAATCTCGGGCAAGATGACCAGCTTCAAGACAGTTGTAACATTTACCATCGTATTGTCCACACTCCCCGGGATGGGACCTCAAACATTTCAGACACTGTTCGAAACCCTTTTCTCTGCTGTTGTTGTGGCTTCTTACCTCCTCATTGATCATTTACATTTCCTCCTGGTCTTTTAGTTCCCTGTTGTTGAGAAGAAGATCCGCCTCGGTTAAACTGAGCTGTAATTTCTTTGAACATTATTTTCGGGATCTCAGCGGATCTGGTTAATTTCTCAGCAGCCTCCTCAACCTCTAACGCCTTCGCCACCACTTCAGTAAATGATATTCCCAAAATTTCGAAGGTCTTCACCAACATATAAATTTCGGGCTTCAGGCCTTGCACAAACTGAAAGATCTTATCTTCTTCCCGACTAATCATGTGACTGGCAAATTGAGACAACAGTTCAAACTGTTGAATATAGTCTCCCACTGATCCTGTTTGCTTTAGCGCCATAAATTCCATCCTCTTTGCAGTCTGAGCCGTTTGGTTATAGCATTTGTCAAAGAACAACTCCTTAAACTCTTTCCAGGTTAAACCCTGAGGACCGATGGTAGCCTCCATTGACTCCCACCAACTTTGAGCATTATTGGCCAGATGAAAGGTAGCACACTTCACCTTGTTTACTTCCTCCACCTCGGCAACCTAAGCATATTCTCTATTGTATGAATCCACCTGTCGGTAGCTGTAGGATCTGTCAATCGACCTTCGAACGCGGGAGGGTTCAGTCTCCGAAATCTATCCCCACTAGAACCGGCCCCAATAATTCCCTGTCCTCCCTACTCGATCAAAGATCCAAACAACTCTGCTTGCTTTGTAACCAAGTCAGCAAGCTCCTTGACTGCCTCTTCAACCGGATTTCTGGGTGGTTTTGGCTCGTTTCTGGGTCGACCTGGTCGTCTCCATTGACTCCCACCAACTTTGAGCATTATTGGCCAGATGAAAGGTAGCACACTTCACCTTGTTTACTTCCTCCACCTCGGCAACCTAAACATATTCTCTATTGTATGAATCCACCTGTCTGCAGCTGTAAGATCTGTCAATCGGCCTTCGAACGCGGGAGGGTTCAGTCTCCGAAATCTATCCCCACTAGAACCGGCCCCAATACTTCCCTATCCTCCCTGCCCGATCAAAGATCCAAACAACTCTGCTTGCTTTGTAACCAAGTCAGCAAGCTGCTTGACTGCCTCTTCAACCGGATTTCTGGGTCGACCTGGTCGTCTAGGATTCTGCATCTTGATTTAATCCTGATAACAAAATTTAAAACCATCGAATCTTAGATATAAACTAACTAAAGGAAAGAAATACTTACAGTCGGTGAAGCACGTTGCATGACGGCCGGCATTGTCGGGTAATTCTTTGAACGTCTCGACCACTTTTTTCTCTGATACCAACTTGTAACGCCCCCTGAACCCACCCCGGCTCGGTGCGCTACTTTGCTAAGCTATCTCGCATTTAAAAATGTAATTTAAAATAATTTTTATAAATTTTCGACTCGATTTTGGGTTTTTCGAACTCTCAAAAAATTTTGAAAAACGTGCCAAAAATACGTATAAAATACGTCAGAAAATGTCGGGTTAAAATAATTTGGAAAACCGGAAATTTTTTGAAAAAAAAACTGGTCGGGTCCGGTTTGGGTCGGTGCACGCACCACGCGCGCAGCCTCGCACAGCTCGTGCCACCCGGCGTGCGCGTGTGCCGATCGATCGCCGTTCAACGGCGATCGATCGGCACCCTCTCGGGTGGGCAATCACAATCGGCAGAGAACCCGCCGATCGATCGCTACTCAGCTGCAATCGATCGGCACTGCTGGGCGCAGCGCGCGCCTGGCGGGCGCCCAGCCCGCGCCCCGTGCGCGCCCATTCAACCTCCCTCTCTTTTCTTCCATTTTTTTCCCAAGCCAAACTCCTCCAAATTTCCTGAAATTTTAACCTATACAATCCCAACACCCAAAACTTCGTGTCCCGTAAAAATTTTGGGAAAACAACTTAAAACGGATAACAAAATCAAACCCGACATTATAGACATTTTTAACAAAAACCGACAATATAACGGCTAAAAGTTTCTAAATCTAAAAACCTGAAAAACATGCATTTAAAACACAATTTAAACCCAATTCACATCAAAATCAAACGCTAGTATTTACATCAAAGCAAATCTCACAAAATCAACCACAAAATCTCAATCCTAACTACAAACCACACCCCGAGAATTAGATCGAAGAGCCTCGACAATGGCCTGCACCGGCGAGCCCTGTGGATCTTCGACTGCTCCTAGTCCTGATCCTCGCTATCAAGCTCACCAGTAAACACTCTGTCACCTACACCACAGAACACAAAACATAAGCCTAATACTAGCAAGTAGGGATTTATGAATGCACAAACACACAATGCTCGAACACCCTAACACATGCAGTTTCTAACACTCAGTTTTGCTGATAAGTTTTGCCTGCATCGAAAGATGCCTTAGTTGCCTGCACCCATAGGATGCCTTAATTGCCTGCATCAAAAGATTCCTTAGTTGCCTGCACCCATAGGATGCCTTAGTTTCCTGCATCGAAAGATGTCTTAGTTGCCTGCATCGAAAGATGCCTTAGTTGCCTGCACCCATAGGATGCCTTAAAGTTTGCCTGCACCCAAAGGATGCCTTACTCTTTAACCAACTATCGTTCACCCTCACAATGCCACACAATGCCACTATTCTTATCTAGCGTGCTATAAACCATGATGCATGCTTCGAAGATATGCAACTCCACACAACGACTCAACACAACACAAAGCAAAGCAAATAACTCAACACAACACGAAGCAAAACAAATAACTCAACACAACACGAAACAAAACAAATAACCATTAACCCCACCGTTCTATGGTGTAGGCCCGAAGGCGAAAGGATAGCAACCACTACTTACCTAATTGCTCGGCTTTCACTTGCTCACTTCTATCGATCAATTCACTCATTCGGTAACCTATAAATTATAGAAAAATAACTTAGCAATTCACTCATAAAAGTCTAAAGGATTCTAAAACCGAAACTAACCAGCAACTCAACCTAAAACCACAAAACCCGATTTTATTACAATTTAACAACGTCCAATTTCGAACGGCCATAACTCCCTCGCTTTTCAACGGATTTCGATGTGCCACCCCAATCCGTAAACCTCTACATGTCTACTATCCATTGAAGTACCTAAATTAACCAACCAAACACATCGGCCAACCCGAATCTCCAAAAACAGAATCGGCCCCCAAGTGTTCACAACCCGGTTTTTGTGTAACTCTCATCCAATCCTTAATATAACCAACCAAACAACTTAAACTAACATAATTAAGGATTAAATGATCAAAAGAGGAAGAAAACCATCCAAGGAAAAGTAATTTTCGGAATCCTCCACCTAGGGTTTTCAAACCCTCACCAAATCCA
>CM039510.1:37466784-37531784 GCA_022432975.1 Begonia masoniana | reverse complement strand
GATACCGAGGAACAGGACTAGGAGCAGTCGGGGATACAGCTCGCCGGTGCAGGTCATTTGTCGGGGCGCTTCTACCTAGTCCTTGGGGTGTGGTTTGTATTGGAGATGTGGAGGTTTTATGGTTAGTTTTGTGAGAAATGTGTTGGTGAGTTGGAGTTAGGATTGAGGTGTGTGTATGTTTGGATATGTTTGGTTTGTGGTGTGGTTTGTTTGGGATTGGATTTGTGGTGTTAGCTTGGTTATTTTGTTTTGGTGTATATAGTACTTGTATTTGCAATTGGAGTTTAAATATCATTTCTTTTTCAGGTTTTTGGGTTTATAAAAATTTTAGGCGTTATGCCGTCCGTTTTGATTTTAAAACAAACAACGTCGGGTTTAAGTTAGCTATTTTTAGTAATATCCGTTTTAAGTCAGTTTTCTAAAATTTTTATGGGATTTGAAGATTTGAGTGTCGGGAAGACATGGTTAAAGTTTCGTGATTTTTGGAAAAGTTTGGGGTGGAGAAATATGAGAAAAAGTGGGGAAAGGTCAAAAAGGGTCAAAATTTGAAGTTTTAGGTGTTTTGGGTCGAGAAAACCCGAGGAGGCCCGATCGATCGGGCTTCGGGCCGCGATCGATCGCGGTAGGGGCGTACAGATGCGCCCAGAGCGCAGGCGCGCGGGCAGCGCGCAGGCGAGCATGCAGCGCACACAGAGCGCGCGCTAGCGCGCCCAGCGCCCTTTTGAGCCAAATTTCAAATTTTTTTAAAATTTTCCCTATTTCTACAATGTTTTGACCCGACATTTTTCGAGGTATTGTAAACGTATTTTGGACCCATTTTTCAATAAATTTTGAGGGTTCGAAAAACCCGAAAACGAGTCGTAAAATTTACGAAAATTATTTTAAACGATGTTTTAAAAGCAGGTTTGATTTGCAAACGTAGCGTTCCGAGCCGGGCAGGTTCGGGGCGTTACAGACTTGGGAGCAGATAACCTTGAGGATTTTCTTTTGGAAATCGACCGAAAGTTCCTAGTCTAATCCTTTAAAGATGTTTCAACGAATTCGTCTTCATTGTCTGTATTGAGTTCAATAACTTCTTCTTGCGACGAGGAGCTATCAGAAGAAGTTGCTTTTTCGACTCTCGGCCGTTTTCCCTTTGAAGCCGGAGTGAGTTTGGATCCTCTAGGGGCCTTGTAAGGCACTGAACTTGTTTTAAATCTATCTGCAGTTACTTTTTGAAATTTCTGTTTAATCCCTGAAGCGTCTATCTGTCGGATAGGAACTGCATCTTCTGTAATTTTTGGAGTTTCCCTTTCGTAAAAAGAGGGATTTCCCGACAGTGAAAGCGATGAATAAACCACCATTGCCGATTCTGGACACGACAACTTCTCTGAGACAGGCACTGGGACACTGCCTGTGAACTGTTCATCGGAAACTTCTTCAATAATCACCGTTGTGAAGAGAAACAGTAGAAAGCCCTAGATTGCTGATTGTAGAAGGAGAAGAAGAAACAGAGTATTCTGGAAAATTCTTTAAACTTGGAATATGTCAATCAATTCTCATAAAGAACCATCAAATCCCAGAAATAATAAAAAAGTCCCAGATTTATAGGAAATTTTCAAAAAATAAATCCAAAAATCTACATAATTTTCATAAATCACATAATCTCTCATGTAACATTTGAAAAAATAATTCTGATCTTTGCAAGATGGGAAATAAACCCAATAGAATATTGCTCCAATCTTCATCGAATATAAACTTTTGATTTTTCATAATGATAACAGAATTTCGCATGTCTCATACGGTGTTGTTCCACAGAAGAATATCAAGAAGGATCACTTTCTGCAGGGGTGACACAGTAGGTTGCCCAAAAATAAAAATAAAAACAAATGTCTAATGCAAATGACAAATTTTTTTTTTAAATAAATGAAAGCAATAACCAACTTACATAACACAGAGGCCTAAGGCAGATCCCATGTAGCGACCCTTACCCATACCCTTATTTTTCCGTATTATATATATATATATATATATATATATATTTTTATTTTTTATCCTTAAAACTTTAAACCTAACGTTCGAGCGGAAATAAAACCTTTAAAATCGATATCGTTGAAGTTTACGCTTTTAAACCATTTAACAAATTTAAAAACAATTTATATAAAACTTAAAATAATTATTTATGACAATTAAAACTAAATAAAACAATCAGCAGGGACAAAAAGGGACATTTGTCCCAAATGTGATGGGTCGATCGATCGCCAGAACCAAAAATTGGAGGGGCGATCATTCGCCCCTCGCTGTGGCGAACGATCGCCACACTCCCTGGATTTTTCCAGGGAGTGGCGACCAATCTTGGCGATCAATCACCTCCTTAATCCAGGGAGTGGCGACCAATCTTGGCGATCAATCACCTCCTTAGGCGATCGATCGCTAAGTCCTCTGGAATCCGATTTCCAGAGGCTTGCGCCCCCCTCTCTTTTTTTTTTTTTTTTCCTTTTCTTCCATACCACACACTCTTCATTTTCTTTATCCTCTACAACCTCAATATCTCATACATCCTAACTACCTCAACATAACCACCAAATAAACGAATCAACATATTCCTAATCCCAATCAATAACGAGACAAAAACTACGAAATTCGACTGCATGGATAGCTCTAAAACCCGAGCATATCCAATTCTCAACTTAAAACGTCTCCAAACATTTTCATAAAGTTCTAATAAAAGCTTTAACAAAACGTTTTATAAAATCAGTTTACCAAAACATCTATACATCATTCTTTCAACTAACCAGAACCAAACATCCTAATATGTTCAACTATACAATTTTTCCTACGGTCTAACTATTGTGTCCCAAAATACCTTTACATCTTTCCCCCACAGGTCAAATACGCGTCGACTGCCCAGCACGCTACCACGGGCATTCTTTTTCAATCTGTACGATCATGTGGTAGAGAGAAATCCTCCTCACCTTGCTCTATGTCACCTACACCATAAAGACACCTATGAGATAAAAATCTCAGCAAGCTCTACGTAAATGCTAATGCATGATCATGTATGCTCAATGCTATGAAAACCGTTCATGTCATTTCATATATCAGTACGTGTCAGTCTATGGTTATCAGAAACGCTCGACAGATGGATAGGGCACGTCCAGCGGTTAGACAGCCCACACCATCTAAAGGGAGGAAAACTCGCTCACCACGGAACGCCAGCTCTGAACCTCATCCCCGATAACCCCATGTCATGGTTGTTTACTGTGATACTTTACTTGCCTTTACATGCATGTTCTTTTCGTGAAATTCGTGCGTAAATTCATTTTCATGACGTTTTTAAACCATGATGCATGAATAGTTCAATATAAACATATGAAATGAGCATACCATTAAAACACTACGAATACCATCAAAACACGACAAATACCATCAAGCACTATAACAAACAAACTATAGAACAACTGAACCTAAGCTACCCAACTGAAACAATCAGACAATAGCAATGACCAACATAAACAATAAAGCACCAACGTATCCTCAACAACAAACTCTGGCTTATGGTGTAGGCCAATCGGCCACAGTAAGTCACGAGAACTTACCTCGTGTGCGTTAGACTTCAAGCTCCGTCCACGAGCGTCGTTCACCTAAGCAAATTCACAATATTTGTCGTTAAAACGCGTTTAAACCTTAAACGTCCAAATTAACAAATCCTTAACTAAGGAAATTCTAAGATTCTAACTTAACTAATCGAGGCATTTTAATAAACAATCAACGCTCGATACCTCGAAACCACCATTACCGGGTTTTTCCAAAACCCCTAAAATCCTCAAACCTTAACATTTCTCACGAATCAACTTAACTTCGTCCAATAACGTTCAATACGTCCATAATATCCACAACTACGGTAAACCTATCGATTTCAAACCCTAAATCACGTTTTTAACAAAACCCTAAACGAACCCTAATTGTTTAAACTCCGTAAAAATCGAAATAAACTTTCCTAAAACCTTATAATCATACCTAGGGTCGGGATTGGGGAAGAAATCGCAAAAAATCGAGACGATCGGAGAGGAGATCGGTCACCGGCGTGAGGAATCGCTGTGAGAGGCGATGAAAATTGCCTGAAGAGAGAGAAAGAGAGAGAGAGAGAGAGAGAGAGAGAGAGAGAGAATTCGCGTAAGTGTGAGGGAGGAAGAAGAGAAAAGATTGTTTTAATTAAATTTGACTTGGCAAATTACCATTTTGCCCTTGCTTTGATTTTCTATTTGTTTCTTCCTTCGTTTCGTTAATTAGCTAACGATTCGGTTTCTCCTAACTCTCTTATTTCACCAATAATTCCAACTTATTATCAGGGTTCCATTAAAACTGTCCGTTCAGCAAAACGGACCTTGTTTACTATTTTTACTAAAGTATCCTTTATATTACGCTAAACGTAATTCTCGTAAAATTAGCGTTAAACTCCTAAAATTCCCAAAATTTTCTTAAAATCCATAATAATTATTAGGATCGTAATAACGCTTCCCTTTCACGAAACCGACCTAATTGACATAATTACAAAAATGCCAATATATATATAATTACAAAATCCCGTAAATCCGGTTGTTATATTCCATCCACCTTAATTAAATTTTGTCCTCAAAATTTGATCATACAAACAACTCAGGATACTTAACCATCATATCCTGTTGTCGCTCCCAAGTAGCTTCTTCCACCCCGTGGTTCCGCCATAAGACTTTGACTAGCGGGATTTCTTTTTGTGCAAAACTTTGATCGAAGACTCCAAAATACGTACCGGCTTCTCCACATAAGTCAAGGTAGGCTGTACCTTGATGTCTCTCACCTCCACAAGATGCGATGGATCGCGCGAACATTTCTGAAGCATAGACACGTGAAACACGTCGTGGATGCCTTCCATTGAAGCCGGAAGCTGTAATCGATACTGCCATCCTCCCGATCTTCTTCAAAATAGGAAAGGGCCCCACATATCGAGGGTTCAACTTGCCTTTCCTTCCGAATCGCATTACACTTTTAAATGGAGAAACCTTCAAGTAAACCTCATCACCCTCTTCAAATTCCAGTTCTCTCTGTCTTGTGTCAGCATAGCTATTCTGTCGACTCTGAGCTATCTCGATACGCTGTCTGATAACGGCAATCTTCTCTGCCGTTTGCTGTAGAATCTCGGGACCAACAATACTGGCTTCACCAACCGCATCCCAATATAATGGAGATCTACACTTACGACCATACAGAGCTTCATAAGGAGCCATACCAATGGTAGCCTGTAAGCTGTTGTTGTAAGAGAACTTGATCAGTGGCAAATACCTGCTCCACGATCCCTGAAATTCCAACACACAAGCTCTGAGCATATCCTCAAGAATCTGATTTGTCCTCTCTGTCTGACCATCAGTCTGAGGAATGAAATGACGTGCTGAAATTTTGCTGAGTCCTCATAGCTTTATGCAAACTCTTCTAGAACTTCGACGTAAATCTCGGATCTCGATCCTGAGACAATAGAAACTAGTACTCTGTGCAATCTAACAACATCCTGCACATAAAGCTCGGCGAGCTGATCCATAGAAGATGTCATCTTCACAGCTAAGAAGTGAGCCGACTTTGTCAATCGGTCCACAATCACCCTAGATACCGTCATGACCCTTCGTCGTCCTCGGGAGCCCCACAATAAAATCTATGGAGATCTGCTCCCATTTCCACTCCAGAATCGGCAGTGGCTGTAATGTTCCGGCCGGTCTCTAGTGTTCTGTTTTTACCTGTTGACAAACTAAACAGATTTCAACGTACTTGGCGACCTCTCTCTTCATGTTCGGCCACCAGAAGTGTTGCTTTAAGTCTCTGTACATTTTAGTGCTTCCTGGATGCACAGAGTATGCTGAAGAATGTGCCTCGGCCAATATCTCCTTCTTTAGCTCCTCATCGTTAGGCACGTACCACATATGCATGAACTTCATAATACCGTCATCTGACAAGTTAAATTCAGACACGTCTCCAGATGTCATGCTCAATCGAAGCTCCTCACACTCCATATCATTCTGCAGAGCTTCACTGTATCTTATCCAGAATAGTCGGCCTGAGAGAAATGTTGGTGAGCATACTGGACAACTCTGCCACAATCTCCACATCGAACCGCTCAATCTCAGACTGTAACGTAACTGACATCGCTGCAAGTGAAGGCTGACTCACAGAAGGCATCCGGCTCAAAGCACTTTGACGAACTCTAGCCACCTTCTCTGTCGCATATTAAGCTCCTTTTGCGTAAATAAATATTTCAAACTTTTGTTGTCAGAAAATATCTCGCACTACTGCCCATATAAATAATGTCTCCAAATCTTCATGCGAAGACCACTGCTGCTAACTCCAGATCATGCGTAAGATAGTTCTGCTCATACGGCTTCAACTGCCGAGAAGCATACGCAATAACCTTCCCTTCCTGCATAAGCACGCATCCAAGCCCAACTCCAGATGCATCACAATATATGCTGAGCTTGTCACCTTCAACAGGCAATGTCAACACTGGAGCTGTGGTCAATCTCTGCTTTAACTCCATAAAACTGTTGTCACAAGCAGCCGACCATATAAACTTCTCGTTCTTCTGAGTCAAACGTAAAAGGGGAATTGCAATCTTCGAAAATCCCTCTATGAACTTCTGATAATAACCAGCCAACCCGAGAAATCCATGTACTTCACGCACGTTTTTAGGCTGTGGCCAATCTCTGACCACCTGAATTTTGCTCGGATCCACAGAAACCCCTTCCTGTGATATAATATGGCCAAGAAAACTGACCCTATCCAGCCAAAACTCGCATTTAGAGAACTTCGGATAAAGCTGGTGTCGTTGTAAAATTCTAAGAACAATCCGCAATTGCTCTTCATGCTCCTCCCTCGTCTTAGAATAAATCAGAATATCGTCGATGAAAACCACAACGAACTTATCTAGATAATCCTTGAAGACGCGGTTCATCAAATCCATAAACGTTGCAGGGGCATTAGTAAGTCCAAAAGACATAACAAGGAACTTATAATGCCCGTACCTCGTTCGAAACGCCGTTTTCTGAACATCTTCCTTCCGGACTTTCAACTGATAGTAAGCCGAGCGTAGGTCAATCTTGGAAAACACTCGAGCACCTTGCAGCTGATCAAACAAATTATCTATCTGAGGCAGTGGATACTTATTCTTCACTGTGAGCTTATTTAGCTCCCTCTAATCCACAGACATCCTGAGGGTGCCGTCTTTCTTCTTGACAAACAGAACGGGCGCACCCAAGGGGTAAAAGCTGGGTCGGATGAAACCCTTATCTAACAACTCCTTAAGTTGAGTTTTCAACTCTCTCAATTTAGCATGCGCCAATCTGTATGGATTCTTAGACACTGGCGCGGAGCTCGGATATACATCAATGACAAATTCAATCTCCCTGTCCGGCGGTAATCCGGGAAGATCGTCAAGGAATATCTCAGAGAATTCTCTGACTATAGGAATGTCACTCGGCTTTACTCCACTGAGCAACTGAGTATCAAGTACTGTGGCCAAATAAATAGAGAACTCACCTTTAAACTGCTCGTTGACCTTCATGGAATAAGAGATAGGCGACCCACTCAATCGATTCATCGCCTGATAAGAAAACTCTGCTTTACCCAGGGGTCGAAAGGTCACAATCCCGGATCGACAATCGATGGTGGCGAAGTGCTGTGATAGCCAGTCCATCCCTAAGATAAGATCGTAGATCTCTATGCCCATAACTGTAATACCCGGTCCTGTTAAACTGTTTCTCTATTCTTTTTTTTAAAACTAATGACAATATTAAATGTAGGGTTAGTGGATGACTAGGCAAGGGTATAAGGGTAATTAGAAATCTAAAGGTGGATAACGTATTTAAGGAAACTATTATTGAAGTAGCCGCCACTGTTTTATTCCATTTCCTCCCCATTCTTAGCTCCTCAGCCTAGCAGAGCACGATAGGAGACCCCCCCTTCGACTTTCTCCAGCGACTTCTTCCGAACTTGGTGAGTTTTGCCTCTATTTCTAGCTACATTGTATCTATTGTTGGTGGGAGGGATGATATTGAGGTTTTGGAGAATACAGTAAGTGAGGGTTAGTTCGGTTTAAGTCGAAATCGAGAATGCACAATGACTAGAGTTTCCCTTAGATTTATAGTGGTCTAGAATGAAGATTAGAGGGAATTTAATATATGCTCTGTCTACAGTTTTAGGTTGAGCAATACCCGAAGTGGTTAGCTACCCAGACAATTCCAAGAGATCCAAGTAAATAATGTTTGCTTGTGCCTTCGGGCCTACATCACAAAACGTTAGGTTTGTATTTACTTGGATATGTTTGTATGCCATGCATCATGTTTTCAAAATGTATACGAAAATGAATTTGGATACACATTGGTATGGAGAGGATTGAATGTGATGAAACAGCAAAGTGAATCAGATTTACTGTTAAGGGAATTAATCCGCCCCTTAATGAGACAGTGGATATATACTTTGGAAGAGCTGATCCAACTTCCAATTTCACAGGGGGATCTGAACATGTGAATCAGATTTACTGTTAAGGGAATTAATCCGCCCCTTAATGAGTCAGTGGATACATACTTTGGGAGAGTTGATTTGATCCGACTCCCAATTTCACAGGGGGATCTGAATTAGAAACGATGAATGAGCAACTGAGAGGAGAAAGTAGAAATTGCATGATTATGAGTTTATTTTTCAGTAATTCATTTCATTTTGCATTACTTACTTAGCATTAGGCTAATAGATGAGTTTTGTGATGTAGGAGAAGAAGTGACAGCAGGTGTGTTTACTGAGTTCACTGAGGACTAGTCGGGTTGGAGGAGTACACTTATTCAATGTTCTGGCAGCTGACGGGGCGGTTTAACTGATGTCTGTCAGTGTGGAGGACTAGTAGTCAAGGATTCAGTCTGAGTATGTTGAGTTCTCATGACAGTAGGAATTTTAGCATTTTGAATACGTTTTGAAATTTACTGATTTTAGCAGTCTGTTGAGTTTAAATGTTGGTTTTTATCGGATTTGATTAATGCTATGGCTTGAGTCGTTCCTGAATGTCTTTGGGAAGTAAGTAAAATTCTTTTCTGTGGATAGTGTTGTGTTCTTTTCTACCGATGATGTCGAGTGTTTGTTTGTCGGATGATATAGGTGTTTTGTTTGTCGTCTAGTGCCCCGGATGGAGGGAGCATCCGGCTGACGTCACCGGTAGATGTAGGGTACAGTCGATCGGATGAGAGAGATCATCCAGCTGAACGTCACCGGTAGATATATTTTGTCGCTTAGTGACCGGATGACAAATTTTATTGTCGTTTAGTGACCGGATGACAAATTTTATGTTTTGTCGTTTAGTGACCGGATGACAAATTTTATGTTTTGTCGTTTAGTGACCGGATGACAAATTTTATGTTTTGTCGTTTAGTGACCGGATGACAAATTTTATGTTTTGTCGTTTAGTGACCGGATGACAAATTTTATGTTTTGTCGTTTAGTGACCGGATGACAAATTTTATGTTTTGTCGTTTAGTGACCGGATGACAAATTTTATGTTTTGTCGTTTAGTGACCGGATGACAAATTTTATGTTTTGTCGTTTAGTGACCGGATGACAAATTTTATGTTTTGTCGTTTAGTGACCGGATGACAAATTTTATGTTTTGTCGTTTAGTGACCGGATGACAAATTTTATGTTTTGTCGTTTAGTGACCGGATGACAAATTTTATGTTTTGTCGTTTAGTGACCGGATGACAAATTTTATGTTTTGTCGTTTAGTGACCGGATGACAAATTTTATGTTTTGTCGTTTAGTGACCGGATGACAAATTTTATGTTTTGTCGTTTAGTGACCGGATGACAAATTTTATGTTTTGTCGTTTAGTGACCGGATGACAAATTTTATGTTTTGTCGTTTAGTGACCGGATGACAAATTTTATGTTTTGTCGTTTAGTGACCGGATGACAAATTTTATGTTTTGTCGTTTAGTGACCGGATGACAAATTTTATGTTTTGTCGTTTAGTGACCGGATGACAAATTTTATGTTTTGTCGTTTAGTGACCGGATGACAAATTTTATGTTTTGTCGTTTAGTGACCGGATGACAAATTTTATGTTTTGTCGTTTAGTGACCGGATGACAAATTTTATGTTTTGTCGTTTAGTGACCGGATGACAAATTTTATGTTTTGTCGTTTAGTGACCGGATGACAAATTTTATGTTTTGTCGTTTAGTGACCGGATGACAAATTTTATGTTTTGTCGTTTAGTGACCGGATGACAAATTTTATGTTTTGTCGTTTAGTGACCGGATGACAAATTTTATGTTTTGTCGTTTAGTGACCGGATGACAAATTTTATGTTTTGTCGTTTAGTGACCGGATGACAAATTTTATGTTTTGTCGTTTAGTGACCGGATGACAAATTTTATGTTTTGTCGTTTAGTGACCGGATGACAAATTTTATGTTTTGTCGTTTAGTGACCGGATGACAAATTTTATGTTTTGTCGTTTAGTGACCGGATGACAAATTTTATGTTTTGTCGTTTAGTGACCGGATGACAAATTTTATGTTTTGTCGTTTAGTGACCGGATGACAAATTTTATGTTTTGTCGTTTAGTGACCGGATGACAAATTTTATGTTTTGTCGTTTAGTGACCGGATGACAAATTTTATGTTTTGTCGTTTAGTGACCGGATGACAAATTTTATGTTTTGTCGTTTAGTGACCGGATGACAAATTTTATGTTTTGTCGTTTAGTGACCGGATGACAAATTTTATGTTTTGTCGTTTAGTGACCGGATGACAAATTTTAGTTTTGTCGTTTAGTGACCGGATGACAAATTTTATGTTTTGTCGTTTAGTGACCGGATGACAATTTTATGTTTTGTCGTTTAGTGACCGGATGACAAATCTTGTGCTTTGTCGTTTAGTCACCGGTGTATGTCTTCGAGTAGCCTTTCCCTTTTGTTGACTTTGTTCGGCGGTCGATGAAATTGACTTTTGAAATCTTTAAATTATTTTACGAGTTAAACCTTTGCTTCTCAACTGATTGATTCTTAATATTGCCAACGATTATTTTAACATGGCTTTGTTTAATTTACTTTTGTTTAAAACGATTTCCGCTGCAAGTTTTCATGTTTTGTCAAATTTCAAATTCTGAAATTTTCAACGATGTTTTAAATTTGGCCCAAGTGTTTCTTAGTAATATTCGGGGTTTTGAGTAACAAACCGGGTTCAGGGAATCGGGGTGTCATAGTGTGGTATCAGAGACATTCAGTTAAACCGTTCAAAAGATTACTCGTCAGTGCCGATCGTTGCATGGAAGTACTCCAACAACTGTAAGTGTTTATGTTAGCCTTAGTAATTAGATGTTTATAAAATAGTTAACCCTGCGCAGGAATATAGCAAAATGTCTCGACGACCAGGAAGGCCAAGAGTGCAGAGAGAGACACCAACTCTGGGAAGCGCAGAGGATTCTAGTGTAATCGGACAGTTGACAGATCTAGTGCAACAGTAGGCAGAATTAATGCGCCAACAATCCGATCAACTAGGAGTACTGCTGAACCAGGAGGTACAAGGAAGTGCCAACTCGGGTTCTAGCAACGAGCATTCCGGGGATAGATTCCGGAGACTAAGACCACCCACGTTTGATGGTCAGTCATCTGATCCTGTTGTGGCTGAAGGGTGGCTTAGGAAGATAGAGAGCAAGTTTAGGTGCGCCAGCATTGGAGAAGGAGATAAGGTCACGTTAGCAACATTTCACTTGGCTGGCGAAGCTCAACTCTGGTGGGAAACAGTTGAAACCACCAGTGACATTCTAACTATGACTTGGTCACAGTTTAAGGACATCTTCTATGAGAAATATTTTAACAGCACGGTCCAAACCGCAAAGAAGTTGGAATTTCTGAATTTGAAGCAGACAGGGTTGGTGGCTGAGTACAGTAGGCAATTTGAGTCCTTGTCCAGGTTTGCTGGACACTTTGCTCATAAGGACGAGGATAAGGTGTTCAAATTTGTGCATGGACTGAAGCCGGAGATTTATCGGGGAGTCAAATTCTGTGGCATTAAAGGTTTAACGTTCAGCGAAGTTGTGTCCACTGCTCTGGAAGTGGAAGAGGCTGAAAGGAAGTGTGCTGGACTAAAGGAGACCCCGCAAAGGTTTAACCAGCCACACCAGCAAAGGGGAACAAAGAGGCCAAGTGAGGGCCAAAATAGCCAAGGAGCAGGGGGAAGGGTGCAAAATGTCAGGAAATTTCCCCAGTGTCCAAAGTGCCTGAAGAACCACCCGGGAGAATGTAGACTGGGCTTGGGAAAGTGCTTCAACTGTGAGGAAGTTGGACATACGTTCAAAGAGTGTTCGAAGCCTAGAGTCACCAGATGCTATAATTGTAACAAAGTCGGCCATATTAGCAGAGACTGTCCAGTTCCTAAGAGTGGTCCTGCTATGATTAAACCAAGAATATTCTCCATGATGGAGTCGGGTGAAGAACAGCCTGCCGTAGTGTCAGGTACTATATTGATCAACTCTGTGCCTGCTTTTACTTTGATAGATTCTGGTGCAACGCATTCGTTTATAGCATCTACATTTGCTGCTAAATTAGATGTACCGTTTACCCCTTCCATGCATGTGTTTAATGTTACCTTACCCTCTGGTGAGTGCATGCACTCTAACCGAGTGATGCTTGACAGAGATGTGTTAGTAGGAAGTGTGAGTCTACCTGCTGATCTCATCATTATGGATATAATGGGATTTGATGTAATTCTAGGAATGGATTGGCTGTTTAAGCATTATGCCACGATTGATTGTAGGACTGGAATAGTTAGTTTCCAACCCCCTGGTAGTTTGAGGCATACCTTTCAAGCCTCAGAGAAGAGTAAGGAAATGACTGTAATGACTTCTGTCAATTGTAGACCCTCCCAGTGTAGAGAGTATTTGTGCTTCTTAGCTAGTGCTTTAGACATACAACTAGTGGAGAAATCAAGTCCCAAAAATGTCTTAGTTGTCCAAGACTTCCCTGAAGTATTCTTAGATGACCTTCCAGGCTTGCCACCAGATAGGGAAATCGAATTTGTTGTGGATGTTTACCCCGGAGCCGAGCCTGTGTCTAAAAATCCATATAGACTAGCACCAACAGAACTCAAAGAGTTAAAGAAACAATTGGAGGATCTGTTGGAGAAAGGGTTCATACGCCCTAGCTTTTCACCATGGGGTGCACCGGTCCTCTTTGTCAAGAAGAAAGATGGATCTATGCGCATGTGCATTGATTATAGAGAATTGAATAAGTTAACTGTTAAGAATAAATACCCTCTGCCGAGAATTGATGACTTATTTGACCAGCTTAGGGGTGCAAGAGTTTTCTCTAAGATTGACCTTAGATCCGATTATTATCAGCTGAAGGTTAAATCTGAGGATATCCCAAAGACTGCCTTTCGCACGAGGTATGGACATTATGAGTTTTTGGTTATGTCTTTTGGTCTGACAAATGCACCAGCAGCCTTCATGGATCTCATGAATAGGGTGTTTCACGAGTATTTGGACAAGTTTGTCATTGTATTCATAGATGACATTCTAATCTATTCTAGTACTAAAGATGAGCATGCAAAACATTTGGGTTTAGTGTTAGAAGTACTGAGAAGGCACCAACTTTATGCCAAGTTTTCCAAGTGTGAATTTTGGTTGGACCAAGTTCACTTTTTAGGACATGTCATCTTTGGAGATGGCATATCTGTGGATCCAGCTAAGGTCCAGGCAGTTAAGGAATGGCCCCAACCGAAGAATGCTACGGATGTCAGAAGTTTCCTTGGATTGGCTGGGTATTACAGGAAATTTATCGAAGGATTCTCAAAGATTGCAACATCCCTTACCCGATTAACTAGGAAGAACGTAAAATATGTGTGGACTGAGGATTGCGAGCATAGTTTCCAAACTTTGAAGCAGAAGCTGACCAATGCTCCAATTCTGACCCTCCCTGTCGAGAATGGTAAGTTTAGCATTTATTGTGATGCTTCCAAGATCGGTCTAGGTTGTGTGTTAATGCAGGATGGTAAAGTGAAAGCTTATGCCTCTAGACAGTTGAAGGTCCATGAGAAAAATTACCCTACACATGACTTAGAATTAGCTGCAGTGGTATTCGCACTTAAGATTTGGAGGCATTACCTGTATGGACAATCTTGTGAGATATTTTCAGATCATAAGAGCCTGAAATACATTTTCACGCAAAAGGAACTGAATATGAGGCAGCGTAGATGGTTAGAATTTGTCAAAGATTATGATTTCGAGATTAAGTACCACCCCGGCAAGGCGAATGTAGTGGCTGATGGTTTGAGTAGAGTGACTCCTTCAGTCTCTGCATTGATTTTAGATATACCAATAGCTTTAGAGACTGAATTCCACAGATTTAACATGGAAGCCGTGTCTAGTGTGTCAGCCATGCTTTCGACCATATCTTTAAGGCCTACCATTTTGGAGAGAATAAAGGAAGTTCAAATGAATGACCCTGAATGCAATGAATATAAGTTGAGCATGGATTCTACTGGCAAGTTGGATTTCAACTGCTCAGCCGATGGAATTCTCAAGTTTCGAAATAGATGGTTTGTTCCGGCTGATACTGAACTTAGAAAGGAAATCTTATATGAGGCACATTCCTCCAGGCTCTCTGTTCATCCTGGAAGTACAAAGATGTACAGAGATCTCAAACAACATTATTGGTGGCCAGGTATGAAGAGAAGTGTGGCGGAGTATGTGGAGACATGTCTGATCTGCCAGCAAGTCAAAGCTGAACATCAGAGGCCTGCTGGAACATTGCAACCCTTACCAGTTCCCGAATGGAAATGGGAACAAATAGCTATGGATTTTGTTATGGGATTACCTAGAACAGCAAAGGGACATGATGCAATCTGGGTAATAGTCGATCGTTTAACCAAATCTGCTCACTTTCTGCCAATAAAGGTAACATACTCGATGGATTAACTGGCAGAGTTGTATGTGCACGAAGTGGTTAGACTGCATGGAGTTCCAAGCACCATAGTTTCAGACCGAGACTCCAGATTTACATCTAAGTTCTGGAAAAGTCTGCACAAGGCTATTGGAACACAGCTTAGTTTTAGTACAGCCTTTCATCCTCAAACTGATGGACAATCCGAGAGAACTATCCAAACCTTGGAGGATATGCTCCGAGCATGTGTATTGGATTTTCAATGATCTTGGAGTGGATACTTACCATTGGTCGAGTTCTCTTACAATAACAGCTTCCAAGCAACAATAGGCATGGCACCATACGAAGCATTATATGGACGAAAGTGCAGATCTCCATTATATTGGGATGAAGTTGGAGAAGCACGGTTGATTGGTCCTGATATTGTGCAGCAGACAGTGGAGAAGATTGCTCTTATCCGACAAAGAATCTTAACAGCTCAAAGTCGGCAGAAAAGCTACGCAGACAAAAGACGAAGAGAATTAGAGTTTGATGTAGGTGATGAGGTTTTCCTTAAAGTGTCACCTTTCAAAGGAGTTGTGAGGTTTGGGAAAAGAGGCAAGTTGAACCCCAGGTATATTGGACCTTTCCAAATCGTGAAGAGAATTGGGAAGTCAGCATATCAACTTCTGCTACCAGCCTCTCTGGAGGGAATTCATAATGTGTTTCATGTTTCCATGCTGAAGAAATGTGTTAAAGATCCTTCACAGATTATGGAATAGCAGAGCATTGAAGCCCTTCCTACTCTTGCATATGTGGATAAACCAGTAAGGATCTTGGACTATGCAGTGAAGGTATTGCGCAACAAAGAAGTTCCACTAGTGAAAGTCTTATGGCACAATCAGAACATAGAGGAGACAACTTGGGAGCGTCAGCAAGACATGATGGACCAACATCCAGAATTATTCAGGTACTGAATTTTGAGGACAAAATTCTTTTAAGGAGGGTAGATTGTAATACCCGGTCCTGTTAAACCGTTTCTCTATTCTTTTTTTTAAAACTAATGACAATATTAAATGTAGGGTTAGTGGATGACTAGGCAAGGGTATAAGGGTAATTAGAAATCTAAAGGTGGATAACGTATTTAAGGAAACTATTATTGAAGTAGCCGCCACTGTTTTATTCCATTTCCTCCCCATTCTCAGCTCCTCAGCCTAGCAGAGCACGATAGGAGACCCCCCCTTCGACTTTCTCCAGCGACTTCTTCCGAACTTGGTGAGTTTTGCCTCTATTTCTAGCTACATTGTATCTATTGTTGGTGGGAGGGATGATATTGAGGTTTTGGAGAATACAGTAAGTGAGGGTTAGTTCGGTTTAAGTCGAAATCGAGAATGCACAATGACTAGAGTTTCCCTTAGATTTATAGTGGTCTAGAATGAAGATTAGAGGGAATTTAATATATGCTCTGTCTACGGTTTTAGGTTGAGCAATACCCAAAGTGGTTAGCTACCCAGACAATTCCAAGAGATCCAAGTAAGTAATGTTTGCTTGTGCCTTCGGGCCTACATCACAAAACGTTAGGTTTGTATTTACTTGGATATGTTTGTATGCCATGCATCATGTTTTCAAAATGTATACGAAAATGAATTTGGATACACATTGGTATGGAGAGGATTGAATGTGATGAAACAGCAAAGTGAATCAGATTTACTGTTAAGGGAATTAATCCGCCCCTTAATGAGACAGTGGATATATACTTTGGAAGAGCTGATCCAACTTCCAATTTCACAGGGGGATCTGAACATGTGAATCAGATTTACTGTTAAGGGAATTAATCCGCCCCTTAATGAGTCAGTGGATACATACTTTGGGAGAGTTGATCCGACTCCCAATTTCACAGGGGGATCTGAATTAGAAACGATGAATGAGCAACTGAGAGGAGAAAGTAGAAATTGCATGATTATGAGTTTATTTTTCAGTAATTCATTTCATTTTGCATTACTTACTTAGCATTAGGCTAATAGATGAGTTTTGTGATGTAGGAGAAGAAGTGACAGCAGGTGTGTTTACTGAGTTCACTGAGGACTAGTCGGGTTGGAGGAGTACACTTATTCAATGTTCTGGCAGCTGACGGGGCGGTTTAACTGATGTCTGTCAGTGTGGAGGACTAGTAGTCAAGGATTCAGTCTGAGTATGTTGAGTTCTCATGACAGTAGGAATTTTAGCATTTTGAATACGTTTTGAAATTTACTGATTTTAGCAGTCTGTTGAGTTTTAAATGTTGGTTTTTATCGGATTTGATTAATGCTATGGCTTGAGTCGTTCCTTAATGGTCTTTGGGAAGTAAGTAAATTCTTTTCTGTTGATAGTGTTGTGTTTCTTTTCTACCGATGATGTCGAGTGTTTTGTTTGTCGGATGATATAGGTGTTTGTGTGTCGTTCTAGTGCCCGGATGAGAGGATCATCCGCTGACTCACCGGTAGATTAGGGTTAAAAGTCGTCGGATGAGAGAGATCATCCGCTGACGTCACCGGTAGATGAAGGATAATTTTGTCGCTTAGTGACCGGATTGTATGTTTTGTCGTTTAGTGACCGGATGACAAATTTATGTTTTGTCGTTAGTGACCGGATGACAAATCTTGTGCTTTGTCGTTTAGTCACCGGTGGATGTCTTCGAGTAGCCTTTCCCTTTTGTTGACTTTTTTCGGCGGTCGATGAAATTGACTTTTGAAATCTTTAAATTATTTTACAAGTTAAACCTTTGCTTCTCAACTGATTGATTCTTAATATTGCCAATGATTATTTTAACATGGCTTTGTTTAATTTTACTTTTGTTTAAACGATTTCCGCTGCAAGTTTTCATGTTTTGTCAAATTTCAAATTCTGAAATTTTCAACGAAGTTTTAAATTTGGCCCAAGTGTTTCTTAGTAATATTCGGGGTTTTGAGTAACAAATCGGGTTCAGGGAATCGGGGTGTCATAATAACAATCAGGCGAGCATAGAGGGTACTGTACCCAACTGAGACAATATTGCCCTGGACAACTTGACCTGACTGCATACGCTCTCCTGAAGGTAGCATCACACTATATTCGAATTCTGCTAACTCAGGCACCAGCTTCAGTCTAGACACACAAGCAGTGGAAACAAAAGAATGCGTAGCCCCCATGTGTATCAAAGAAAATACTGCTACGCCCATAATCAAAACAGTACCTGCTATCACCGAGGGCTGAGCCTCATCATCAATATCGCCAGGCTCAATAAAGGCAAATATTCTCGGGGTCACTCTCCTTTGATCGATAGCCGCCCTTGGACAATTCTGAGCAAAATGGCCGACCTCTCCACATCTGTAACAACTGTTCGTGCCCAATCGACAAGCGTCGTAGTATTCCTTCTGGCACTTAGGACAAACAGGCTTCTGAGTAGCCCCTTGGACTTGCTTCCCCTTACCTTGATCGCCTTTACCATCGTAGGGCCTTTTTGCACCCCTCTGCTGTTGTTGTTGCTATGGCTGTGCTCTCAGTTGCCAGCCTTTATTCTGAGGCCGTGGCTGTATCTCCCGAAAGAACCCTCTAGCTGGCTCCCTCGGTTTAACTGAACTCTGATCTACAGCCTCAATCTCTAGTGCTCTGGCCACTATCTCATCATAGGATACATTCCACACCCCTGATATTGTAAGACTCCTCCGAATTTCTTGGCCAAGCCCCTGTACAAATCTGTGTACCTTGTTTTCATTAACGCTAACCTGACGCGGCGCGAATCGGGACAGGACCTCAAACCTCCTCACATAGTCGGCAATCGATCCAACCTGTCGCAACTGCATAAACTCTACCATCTTCGCCTCCCGCACTGTATGGCTGATGTACTTGTCATAAAATATCATCTTGAAACGCTCCCAACCCATAATTGCCACATCGGTGGTTGCCTTGATAGAATCCCACCAGAATCGGGTATCCAGCGCTAAGTGGTAACTCACCAACGCAACCTTTTCTCTGTCCTCAATGCTTGCGTAGGCCAGCATGTCTCCTCCATGGTTCGAATCCACTCCTCAGCTGAAGAGGGATCCTTAGATTGCCCGTTGAACATAAGAGGTTGGAGCTTCTGGAATCTATCCATCCCACGATTACCCGGAGTCGTTGTCTCCCGAGCTCTAGCACCTTCACGGTCGATTAAGGTACCTAGCTGTTGGGACTGTCTCTCCATTTGTTGGGCCTGTCATTCCATGTGTTTGGACTGTTGGGCAATAAATCCCTTAAGTTGGTCGATCGTATCGTCTCTATCATCTCGGTCATTTCCTCGACGCACCATATTTCTATAATTTCTATAAAAGTTAAAAGCACATAACTCTAAGAAATCGAAACCACATAAAACTTTTAAACATACTTACAGTTGAGGAAGGATGTCCGCGTCGTGGCTGTACAGTCGAGCAGTCTACAGAACCATTTTTAAAACCCGGGGGCTCTGATACCATAAATTGTAGCGACCCTTACCCGTACCCTTATTTTTTCGTATTATATATATATATTTATTTATTTATTTTTTATCCTTAAAATTTTAAACCTAACGTTCGAGCGGAAATAAAACCTTTAAAATCGATATCGTTGAAGTTTACGCTTTTAAACCATTTAACAAACTTAAAAAAAATTTAAATAAAACTTAAAACAATTATTTATAACAATTAAAACTAAATAAAACAATCGGCAGGGACAAAAAGGGACATTTGTCCCAAATGTGATGGGGCGATCGATCGCCCAAGACAGGCGATCGATCGCCAACACCAAAAATTGGAGGGGTGATCATTCACCCCTCACTGTGGCGAACGATCGCCACACTCCCTGGATTTTTCCAGGGAGTGGCGACCAATCTTGGCGATCAATCACCTCCTTAGACGATCGATCGCCAAGTCCTTTGGAATCCGATTTCCAGAGGCTTGCGCCCATCTTTTTTTTTTTTTCTTCCATACCACACACTCTTCATTTTCTTTATCCTCTACAACCTCAATATCTCATACATTCTAACCACCTCAACATAACCACCAAATAAACGAATCAACATATTCCTAATCCCAATCAATAACGAGACAAAAACTACGAAATTCAACTGCATGGATAGCTCTAAAACCCGAGCATATCCAATTCTCAACCCAAAACGTCTCCAAGCATTTTCATAAAATTCTAATAAAAGCTTTAACAAAACGTTTTATAAAATCAGTTTACCAAAACATCTATATATCATTCTTTCAACTAACCAGAACCAAACATCCTAATATGTTCGACTATACAATTTTTCCTACGGTCTAACTATTGTGTCCCAAAATACCTTTACATCTTTCTCCCACGGGTCAAATACGCGTTGACTGCCCAGCACGCTACTACGGACATTCTCCTTCAATCTATACGATCATCCGGTAGAGAGAAATCCTCCTCACCTTGCTCTATGTCACCTACACCATAAATACACCTATGAAATAAAAATCTCAGCAAGCTCTACGTAAATGCTAATGTATGATCATGTATGCTCAATGCTATGAAAACCGTCCATATCATTTCATATATCAGTACGTGTCAGTCTATAGTTTTCGAAAACGCTCGACAGATGGATAGGGCACGTCCAGCGATCAGGCAGTCCACACCATCTGAAGGAAGGAAAAACCCTCTCACCACGGAACGCCAGGTCTGAGAGAGAGAGAGAGAGAGAGAGAGAGAGAGAGAGAGAGAGAGAGAGAGAGAGAGAGAGAGAGAGAGAGAGAGAGAGAGAGAGAGAGAGAGAGAGAGAGAGAGAGAGAGAGAGAGAGAGAGAGAGAGAGAGAGAGAGAGAGAGAGAGAGAGAGAGAGAGAGAGAGAGAGAGAGAGAGAGAGAGAGAGAGAGAGAGAGAGAGAGAGAGAGAGAGAGAGAGAGAGAGAGAGAGAGAGAGAGAGAGAGAGAGAGAGAGAGAGAGAGAGAGAGAGAGAGAGAGAGAGAGAGAGAGAGAGAGAGAGAGAGAGAGAGAGAGAGAGAGAGAGAGAGAGAGAGAGAGAGAGAGAGAGAGAGAGAGAGAGAGAGAGAGAGAGAGAGAGAGAGAGAGAGAGAGAGAGAGAGAGAGAGAGAGAGAGAGAGAGAGAGAGAGAGAGAGAGAGAGAGAGAGAGAGAGAGAGAGAGAGAGAGAGAGAGAGAGAGAGAGAGAGAGAGAGAGAGAGAGAGAGAGAGAGAGAGAGAGAGAGAGAGAGAGAGAGAGAGAGAGAGAGAGAGAGAGAGAGAGAGAGAGAGAGAGAGAGAGAGAGAGAGAGAGAGAGAGAGAGAGAGAGAGAGAGAGAGAGAGAGAGAGAGAGAGAGAGAGAGAGAGAGAGAGAGAGAGAGAGAGAGAGAGAGAGAGAGAGAGAGAGAGAGAGAGAGAGAGAGAGAGAGAGAGAGAGAGAGAGAGAGAGAGAGAGAGAGAGAGAGAGAGAGAGAGAGAGAGAGAGAGAGAGAGAGAGAGAGAGAGAGAGAGAGAGAGAGAGAGAGAGAGAGAGAGAGAGAGAGAGAGAGAGAGAGAGAGAGAGAGAGAGAGAGAGAGAGAGAGAGAGAGAGAGAGAGAGAGAGAGAGAGAGAGAGAGAGAGAGAGAGAGAGAGAGAGAGAGAGAGAGAGAGAGAGAGAGAGAGAGAGAGAGAGAGAGAGAGAGAGAGAGAGAGAGAGAGAGAGAGAGAGAGAGAGAGAGAGAGAGAGAGAGAGAGAGAGAGAGAGAGAGAGAGAGAGAGAGAGAGAGAGAGAGAGAGAGAGAGAGAGAGAGAGAGAGAGAGAGAGAGAGAGAGAGAGAGAGAGAGAGAGAGAGAGAGAGAGAGAGAGAGAGAGAGAGAGAGAGAGAGAGAGAGAGAGAGAGAGAGAGAGAGAGAGAGAGAGAGAGAGAGAGAGAGAGAGAGAGAGAGAGAGAGAGAGAGAGAGAGAGAGAGAGAGAGAGAGAGAGAGAGAGAGAGAGAGAGAGAGAGAGAGAGAGAGAGAGAGAGAGAGAGAGAGAGAGAGAGAGAGAGAGAGAGAGAGAGAGAGAGAGAGAGAGAGAGAGAGAGAGAGAGAGAGAGAGAGAGAGAGAGAGAGAGAGAGAGAGAGAGAGAGAGAGAGAGAGAGAGAGAGAGAGAGAGAGAGAGAGAGAGAGAGAGAGAGAGAGAGAGAGAGAGAGAGAGAGAGAGAGAGAGAGAGAGAGAGAGAGAGAGAGAGAGAGAGAGACGCTCACCACGGAACGCCAGGTCTGAACCTCATCCCCGATAACCACATGTCATGGTTGTTTACTGTGATACTTTACTTGTCTTTACATGCATATTCTTTTCGTGAAATCCATGCGTAAATTCATTTTCATGACGTTTTTAAACCATGAAGCATGAACAGTTCAATATAAACATACGAAATGAGCATACCATTAAAACACTACGAATACCATCAAAACACGACAAATACCATCAAACACTATAACAAACAAACTATAGAACAACCGAACCTAAACTACCCAACCGAAATAATCAGACAAAACAATGACCAACATAAACAATAAAGCACCAGCGTACCCTCAACAACAAACTCCGGCTTATGGTGTAGGCTAATCAATCACAGTAAGTCATGAGAACTTACCTCGTGCGCGTTGAACTTCAAGCTCCGTCCACGAGCGTCGTTCACCTAAGCAAATTCACAATATTTGTCGTTAAAACGCGTTTAAATCTTAAACGTCCAAATTAACGCAATCATTAACTAAGGAAATTTCTAAAATTCTAACTTAACTAATCGAGGCATTTTAATAAACAATCAATGCTCGATACCTCGAAACCACCATTACCGGGTTTTTCCAAAACCCTAAAATCCTCAAACTTTAACACTTCTCACGAATCGACTTAACTTCGTCCAATAACGTTTAATACGTCCATAATATCCACAACTACGGTAAACCTATCGATTTCAAACCCTAAATCACGTTTTTAACAAAACCCTAAATGAACCCCAATCGTTAATACTCCGTAAAAATCAAAATAAACTTTCCTAAAACCTTATAATCGTACCTAGGGTCGGGATTGGGGAAGAAATCGCAAAGAATTGAGACGATCGGAGAGGAAATCGGTTGCCGGCGTGAGGAATCGCCGTGAGAGGCGATGAAAATCGCTTGAAGAAAGAGAGAAAGAGAGAGAGAGAGAGAGAATTCGCGTAAGTGTGAGGGAGGAAGAAGAGAAAAGATTGTTTTAATTAAATTTGACTTGGCAAATTACCATTTTGCCCTTCCTTCAATTTCTATTTGTTTCGTCATTCGTTTCGTTAATTAGCTAACGATTCGGTTTCTCCTAACTCTCTTATTTCACCAATAATTCCAACTTATTATCAGGGTTCCATTAAAACTATTCGTCCGTAAAACAGACCTCGTTTACTATTTTTACTAAAGTATCTTTTATATTACGCTAAACGTAATTCTCGTAAAATTAGCGTTAAACTCTTAAAATTTCCAAAATTTTCTTAAAATCCATACTAATTATTAGGATTGTAATAACGCTTTCCTTTCACAAAACTGACCTAATTGACATAATTACAAAAATGTCAATATATATATAATTACAAAATTTCGTAAATCCGGGTGTTACATCTCACCTCTTCAAACCTTACACCATCCAATGCTTTAGTGAAAATATCAGTAATTTGTTTTGCGGTCACCATATGTTCCAAATTAATAATTTTGTTCTCCACAAGAGATCGAATAAAATGATGTCATATATCAATATGCTTTGTCCGAGAATGCTGAACATGATTTTTAGAAATGTTGATAGCACTCAAATTATCACAATACAGTGTCATGACATCCTCTGTGACACCGTAGTTTTTCATCATTTGTTTCATCCAAAGAAGTTGAGTACAGCTGCTACCTGCTGCAATATATTCTGCCTTGGCAGTAGACAGAGAAATTGAATTTTGCTTCTTGCTGAACCATGACACCAAGTTGTGTTCCACGTAAAAACATCCTCCAGAAGTGCTTTTTCGATCATCAGAACTTCCTGCCCAGTCAGCATCACAATAACCGACCAGATTTGCATTAGAGTCGAATGAATACCATATACCATAGTAGTTTGTTCCGCTAACATATGTGAGAATATGTTTTACTAACACTAGGTGTGACTCCCTCGGATTTGAATGAAATCGAGCACATAAACCCACACTGTAACAAATATCTGGTCAGCTAGCAGTTATATATAAGAGACTTCCAATCATACTTCTATATAGACGTGGATCAACAGCAATTGCCTTTTCATCTTTGGAGAGTTTCTCATGTGTCCCAATGGGTGTTCTACTCGGTCGTGCATTTTCAAGCTTAAACTTTTTCAATAAATTCTTGGCATATTTGACTTGAGAAATAAAAATACCATTCTTCTATTGCTGAATTTAGAGTCCAAGAAAATAATTGAGTTCTCCTACCACACACATATTGAATTCTGCTGTCATTTGAGCTACAAATTCATCCACCATCACCTGTGACACTGAGCCAAACACTATGTCATCAACATAAATTTGAATGAGTAAAAACTGACCTTTGTCATGGCAAACGAAAAGGGTTTTATCTACTCCCCCTCGCTCATATCCCTTGGTTAATAGATATTGCGTGAGTTGTTCATACCATACACGAGGGGCTTGTTTAAGCCCATATAATGCCTTCTTCAATTTATAAACATACTCGGGATGATGAAGGTCTTCAAAACTCTTTGGTTGAGCAACATAAACTTCTTCATTAAGAAAACCATTGAGAAAAGCACTCTTCACATCCATTTGATATAGCTTAAACAGCATAACACAAGCAATAGCTAATAATAGACAAATAAATTCAAGACGAGCAACCGAAGCGAATGTTTCATCAAAATCAATTCATTCAATTTGGGAATACCCTTGAGCAACTAGCCGACCTTTGTTGCGAGTGATGTTGCCATGCTCATCACTGTTGTTTGTGTAGATCCACTTAGTACAAATAACATTCACATCGGGAGGACATGGTACTAAGTCCGAAACTTGATTTCGGGAAAATTGACTGAGTTCTTCTTGCATAGCTCCTATCTAGTATTCATCTAGTAATGCTTCTTTCACATTCTTGGGCTCAATGGTTGAAGTAAAACATGTCATTTGAATCATGTCTCGATAATTCACCCTCGGCTTATCTCTGGTTCGTATATCATCATTCAGACCAGCAATAACCTCATATGTAGGATGATTCTTTTGAAAGTGTCAGACTTTTCTCTAAGAAACTCCACCCATGTGTAGCGTGAGAAATCATCAACAGTAACGAAGATATACCATTTTCCTCTAATACTTTCAATAGGCATTGGACCCATTAGATCCATGTGGAGCAATTCAAGCACACAGGTAGTTGTAGATGACTGTGACATCGGGTGTGACACCTTGATTTGCTTTCCAATTTGACATGGTCCATATAATTTGTCTTCATCAAACTTTAGTATAAGAATTCCCCGAACAACACCTTTTGAAATAATCTTTTCTAGCATTCTGAAATTTACATGTCCCAACTTTCTATGTCATAGAACAGTGTCTTCCATACTCGATCGAAAACAGATAGATGAGGAAGAGATAAGATAGCAATTTTCTGATGATCTAACTCCTTCAATAACACACTTGTTATTTTGATCGGACACCACACATTTTTCACATGTGAATTGCACATTCAGATCTTGATCACACAGCTGGCTAATACTGATTAGATTAGATTTTAGACCATTTACCAAAAGAACATTACTCAACTTTTGGTAGACCATGAACATTTAGCATTCCCCTTCCAATGACATGCGTTGAGACACCGTTGCTGAATGTTACTTTTCCCACGGTTTTGGGTATGATATTCTTCGAATATCTCTCTTCACCTGTAATGTATCTAGAACATCCACTATCAAAATACCATGCATTGGTTGCGATTGCCTTTAGTGAAAGATGTGTAACTTTACACTTCAAACTTGATTTTTTTCACCCATTTTTGATAAGGAAATCTGTAAGAAGAAACATTTCTACCAGTACCTAGTCTTAGGTCAGCAAGATAGGTGAAGCATTTAGGGTGAATATGACCACGACGATTGCAATAATGACACACAGAAACATATTTGTTACCTTTACTTCTGGAAACATGATAGGAATCACAAGAATTTGATTCTCTGTCAGTTCTTGGAGTTCGTCTTGCAACTTGTTTTCCCTTGTAATCAAATCCCTAGGCAGGCATTGCTGTGACACCGAGCTTTCCCTTACGAATTTCAATATAGAGTGATTTTCCTTCACTGCTACAATTTGTGAGACTGAACTTTCTCCTTTGAATCCTAGTTCAGACCGATTTACACTTGATTTGCTGATATTTAAAATATCATCCAAATTAGAAGAACCCAAATTCAGCAGTTTGACATTCTTCTTCATGAGACTTATCTCATTGGTCAAATTATTAACTTCATCCTGACTTGTTTTCAGTTTGGTTTCCAAATCAACAATCACATTTGAAAATTGTTCTTCTCATCTTTCAAATTTCTAATCTAGATGTGTAGATACTGATTTACTTTAACAAGCTCAGTCTATTTCTCATGAAGAAACTTATATTCTCCAATAACTTCTTCTTCTGTGACTGCTTCTTTGTCTTCATCACTACTATTGGAAAAGTTGTCTGTGACACCGTGTAGAACACCGCCATTTTCATTATGTTCTGTCTTACCAACAAGCGCCACATAGTTGCTCTAAAATTCGTCTTCCTTTTCTGACTCATCCTCACTCCAACTTGCGTTCAGAAAATTCTTATTTTTCTTCAAGGTATTAGCACATTCTGCTTGTATATGTCTAAAACCTTCACACTCTCTACACTGAATGCCTTTGTTCTTGAATAGTTGATCAGACACATGAGTTTCTTCCCTGTGCGTCGTGTTTCTTGAAGAACCATTTTTGAAGTTAGTGACATTGTGCTTGACACCGCAAGTATTTCTACCAAACCTCTTCATAACTCTGCTAAAATTCTTTGAAAGCAGGGCTAGAGATTTCTTCAAGTCATCCTCATTATGTTCGTTGAAGTTCTGTACCTCGATTTTTAGAGCAACTTCTTTTGCTTTCTTTGCTTCTGTGTCTCCTCCAAGATTCATCTCTAAGGTTCTAAGAGATCCCATCAATTCTTCTAACTTCATTTTAGAGACATCTTTGGCTTCTTTTATAGCAGTGACTTTATAGGCAAATCGTTGTGGCAAGGACTGTAGAGTTTTTCTTACAAGTTTTTCTTCGAGAAACATCTCACCGAAAGCAAACACTTCATTTTCTATCTCACATAGTTTGACATTGAACTCTGCATCTTCAGATTCTCAAATCTAGTAGTTAGCATTTGCATCTTGGACAGCTTTACGGTTGATGTTCCTTCATAGGTGGTTTGAAGAATTTTCTATGCCCTTTTCACTGATTCGCAAGTAGAGATGAGTCTGAACTGAATATGATCAACGCCATTGAAGATAGCATTGAGAGCCTTTGAATTGCTATATGCCAAAGCATCTTCATTTAGGAACCAATTTTTTTTGGGTTTTGGAGATGTGATACCTTCTGCATTAGTGTCCTTAGGGTGATTCCATCTAGTTAAAATAGATCTCTAGGCCTTCTCGTCAATAGCTTTAATGAATGCTCTCATCCTCGCCTTCCAATAAGCATAATTACTTCCATCCAATAACGGTGGACGCATTGTAGAGCCTCCTTCTTTCATAGAGTCCATTGCATACGAACTGGGATCTTGTCCCGCGGATCCCGCTTAAGAAACATAAACGACCCGCTCTGATACCAATTGAAAGATTAAGATCAGTTATGCGATGTCACACATAGTGTTTTTTGTGACACCGATAATTAATGCAATTATGGAAAATTATAAATATGCGAAAATTAAAGAGACAGGAGGTTGGTAACGCGATTCGACAAATCGCCTACGTCTGGGGGGCCACGCTCAGAAAACATTTCACGAGTTCACAAAGTTACAAGACAAACGGACTTAAACAAATAACAACTCCCTCTCATCTTTGTCGCCGCCACTTCCTAACTTCCTCAATGAAACTATTTTTGCGAGCTTCCCTCGACTTGAGATCGATCTCTCCCAAGATCTAAAAGCAGCAAGATCCCCTTTTTGTTGATGACTTCTCCTAGAATTCGTGTATGGCAAGATTCCCTTGCTTACGATAAAAAAAGACAAGCTCCCCTTGTCAATAAACAGAACTCCTCCCGGGTTCAAATGCAGGCTCCTCCCGAGACTTAGTTTCAATGAAGAGTAAAGGTGATTGCTTCCTGGGACACCGTCTGTAACACTATGTCGTTGTCTTCGGAAGCAATAAATCAACACACTCGAATAATCGATGAATTCCATAACATAAACAGAGTGTGTAAAAAAATCATTTAAGAATGGAATGAACAATCACAAACCCATACACAGAAGCGTTGGGAGAGAAAGAACGGCGACGACACAATGATGAAGAAATCTCCTTCCCTGAATAATAATTCCGTCAGTCGCTTCCTTAGAAAACGAATGCTTAAATATCATTGGTAACTGTCTTATCTGAGGTTTAACCAATTACCAAATCAAAATTCAAAACCGCAAAGAATAAGGAAACCAAATCTCAACAAATTTATTGTGTGACACCTCGTGTGATATTTTAGGCAAGTATTGTTAACTACTTGGATAAGGATCCAAAGACTTAGAAAAATATTTCATAATTAATGTGATCTGAAATCCTAATATAATTCAACAAATCTTTATCAAATCGGCCTTTCAAAAGAAAGTTTTCCAAAAAACAAATGCCTCTAGAATATCAAATACTTTCCTTGATCTTCAAGTTTCCTAATTTTTACTTTCATCAATATCTTCATGATTTCCAATAGTCATCCATCCAATATTCTGAATAGATTATTTCTTGATTACCAAAAAAAAAACTACAAATTTGGAAAATAATTGAATAAAATATTATTACCATAAATGTAGTTTGCCAAAAAATTAATGCCAACATATTTGCAATATATTTGTATTTACACGATCAATGAAAACAAGTTGCGAGGTCATCTCCCCCAATGCTAGCTACCTCGTCTCAGCCTGCCACACAACAGCCGAGTCTAATAGTTTTGAAATCTTTGAAGGAGGGGGACACAGGTATTGAATAAAGAATAGATATATGCAAGTTACCCTTATATATATTTCTTCATCAAAGAAAGCGCCTGGTACTTAATCGGGCGGAGGGGCGGTTTGGTCGGAAAGAAATGTTTGCCTCTTTGACATTGACAGTTCATTTCGATGAAATCGGCCCCATCCCACTGAGTATATGCTTCAATAGGGGCCGAAGCCTGGGAGTAGAAAGCTCGAAAGCTAGAATCATTTACAATACATGACTCTATATCTAGATAGTCTTTTCTCATCTCGGTGAGCCTTGCCCCTTAGAAATGATAGAGGTCATGATAACAATTGACAAGTGAGGCCAGGAGCTTATTCCTCCCAATCAACAAAAATTAGGGTTTTGAGTTTATCATTTTGATATTTAATGAAAGATGATTGATCTAGATTAACGAACAAAACAACAATTAGTTACTTTATAAAAATATTTATGTGTTGTTAATAAGTTGTGTAAAAGCATGATTTTTAAACAAATTTAAGCTAAATCTAGATATGCGTCACCACGCCTAAAATTTTAAACTTTTATATGAGAAACACGTCAAGTCCTCAATAAACAGATCAACCACGTTTCATTAAAAAATTATTGCAACTTCCATCAATAAATGAGTTATATTGACCACAAAATAAATTTTAAAAAATCAAACTTAAATTACCCTGAATCTTTGCAAATTTAGTTTGCAGACAAAACCCTAATCATGGATCTTCAGTTGTCTCTCCTTGTTCTGAAAAACTGAGAAATGATAATCACAAGTTTTTTTTTTTTTGTTTTTATGCCTGGTAGTGTATCGTAGAGACATATAGAAAGAGGAAAAGGAGAGAGAGAAGAGGGAGGAGAGAGAGACTATCAACTGTAGGCAGGTTTAATGATTGTCGATTGAACATCAAACTGTTTGTAGATCTTAGCCACAACTTTTTCAAACTGAGAAAGATCTTTGAAATATCTTTAAGAGCTTTGTTCAGATTGGGTCGCGCATTCATTCTCAATTTAAATAAGGTAATTATTGATTTGATGTTTGTACTGTAAACTTGATTTCAGTCAGCCTATTGTTATAAAAAAATAGAAAAACTAATCTCTATACTTTGATTTTATTATTAATTTTGATCTTATATCAATAATTTTATTAAATTTTTATTTAAAAAACCATCAAACGATATTGGATTCATTTGAAATTTTTACCACATGTTCACTACTTAATGAGAAGATAATCTGAAAATTTGTGTGATTTTTTAACACATTTACGGTTTATTGTAATTTTATTTTTGTAATTTATAAAAATATTAGAATAAATCATATAAGTTTTATAAAATCACGAAAATTTTTCTATTATCTACCCATGATAGGTTGAACATATAAAAAAATGTTCAAATAAATCCAATATCGTTTGTTATTTTTTTAAAATTAATTTATAAAGTAAAAAAGAAATTGAGATTAATTTTAAAAAAATACCAAAAGATATTAGATTTATTTGAAAAAATTTCAACATATTCACCACATTATGGGTAAATAACAGAAAAATATTTGTGATTTTCTAAAATCTGTATGATTTATTAAAATATTTTTATAAAATACTAAAATAAAATTACAATAAATCGTGCATATGTTAAAAAATCAAGAAAATTTTTAGATTATCTTCTCATTAAGTAGTAAACATGTGATAAAAAATTTAAGTTAATCCAATATCGTTTGGTAATTTTTTATATGAAAGTTTAACAAAATTGTTGATGGAAGGTCGAAATTGATAACAAAATCAAAGTACAAGATTTGATTTGTCCATTTTTTTTAGTACAAGAGCTAACTGTTAAAAGTTAAAAGTTAAAAGTTAAAAGTTAAAAGTTAAAAGTTAAAAGTTAAAAGTTAAAAGTTAAAAGTTAAAAGTTAAAAGTTAAAAGTTAAAAGTTAAAAGTTAAAAGTTAAAAGTTAAAAGTTAAAAGTTAAAAGTTAAAAGTTAAAAGTTAAAAGTTAAAAGTTAAAAGTTAAAAGTTAAAAGTTAAAAGTTAAAAGTTAAAAGTTAAAAGTTAAAAGTTAAAAGTTAAAAGTTAAAAGTTAAAAGTTAAAAGTTAAAAGTTAAAAGTTAAAAGTTAAAAGTTAAAAGTTAAAAGTTAAAAGTTAAAAGTTAAAAGTTAAAAGTTAAAAGTTAAAAGTTAAAAGTTAAAAGTTAAAAGTTAAAAGTTAAAAGTTAAAAGTTAAAAGTTAAAAGTTAAAAGTTAAAAGTTAAAAGTTAAAAGTTAAAAGTTAAAAGTTAAAAGTTAAAAGTTAAAAGTTAAAAGTTAAAAGTTAAAAGTTAAAAGTTAAAAGTTAAAAGTTAAAAGTTAAAAGTTAAAAGTTAAAAGTTAAAAGTTAAAAGTTAAAAGTTAAAAGTTAAAAGTTAAAAGTTAAAAGTTAAAAGTTAAAAGTTAAAAGTTAAAAGTTAAAAGTTAAAAGTTAAAAGTTAAAAGTTAAAAGTTAAAAGTTAAAAGTTAAAAGTTAAAAGTTAAAAGTTAAAAGTTAAAAGTTAAAAGTTAAAAGTTAAAAGTTAAAAGTTAAAAGTTAAAAGTTAAAAGTTAAAAGTTAAAAGTTAAAAGTTAAAAGTTAAAAGTTAAAAGTTAAAAGTTAAAAGTTAAAAGTTAAAAGTTAAAAGTTAAAAGTTAAAAGTTAAAAGTTAAAAGTTAAAAGTTAAAAGTTAAAAGTTAAAAGTTAAAAGTTAAAAGTTAAAAGTTAAAAGTTAAAAGTTAAAAGTTAAAAGTTAAAAGTTAAAAGTTAAAAGTTAAAAGTTAAAAGTTAAAAGTTAAAAGTTAAAAGTTAAAAGTTAAAAGTTAAAATTAGATTTATTTGAAAAATTTCAACATATTCACCACATTATGGGTAAATAACAGAAAATATTTGTGATTTTCTAAAATCTGTATGATTTATTAAAATATTTTTATAAATACTAAAATAAAATTACAATAAATCGTACATATGTTAAAAAATCAAGAAAATTTTTAGATTATCTTCTCATTAAGTAGTAAACATGTGATAAAAAATTTAAGTTAATCCAATATCGTTTGGTAATTTTTTATATGAAAGTTTAACAAAATTGTTGATGGAAGGTCGAAATTGATAACAAAATCAAAGTACAAGATTTGATTTGTCCATTTTTTTTAGTACAAGAGGCTAACTGAAATAAAGTATATAGTACAAGGTTCATGATTACCCATTTAAATAATATCTCAACAGTGTATTGGCAATGCAGCATCAATGCATGGATGCATCGATCAGATAAAAGTTAAAAGTTAAAAGTTAAAAGCAATAATTGAAGACTTTCTGCAAACCTTCGGCCGAAAAAAGCTTGACAGAGACAATTTTTTTTCTTGTTCCTCCACCATTCCTGATGTTGCCTGTTTGCTTACATTTGTTGTCAATCAATCACAAAAATTTAATCTTTTTCTCATTTTTCGGAATGCCAATAAAGGGTTGAATGTCTTTACATCTCTCCAACGTTCATTTATTTTTTTATTATTTTTTTAACTATGTGTTTTTCATTTCCTTTTTTTAAGCTTGGTAATGTTACATTAAAAGAGGATTCGATTTAGCTTCTTTGTAACTAGATGTTGTTAACTTTCACTAAGGAGCCCTAATCTCAGTCAAGAAAGGGTATTATGTTCTGTTTTGAAAAAAATCTTCAGATTTGAGTTCGCAAACCGATTCACTGAAGGTACTTTCATGATCTTATGATTTCTGTTGATACTGATTTGAATAGTAGAAATGGTACTTTGAAAAAAGAACTTGGCTATTCTTCTACTCTGGAATATTTAGCAGTAGTAAAACTAATAATAGGTATATCTATCGTCACGACTCGAAAAGACACCACGAAAGAAACATAGAATAATCCAACCCTCGAGATATTAGGACCCAAAAGGCACTCGCGGCAGAATGGGGAGAGATCCGGCTCTAAAAAGTACCAAACTGTCTTGACACTCAAATATTGTGTATTAAAAATTTACAGCGGATGGTTTAAAAACCAACAATGAGGAAAAGAGTCAACAACCAAGTCAAAAAGTAATATCATGGATAAGATAATAGTAATGTTCAATATAAATCTTGTGCGAAGAAAAAATTGAAGTACTAAAAATAGAAATAATGTCTCACTAATAGAAACTCTCAAATATATGAACTAGAAAATTGAAATAAAGTCGCCCAAGTCATTGCGCAGCCAGATGGTGCAAATCTCTCTAACTATGATCTAAAACGGAAGTAAATTAGGAGTGACTAAACTCAATAGGGATCTAAGTGTTATAACCAAAGTTTTACAAAATATGAAGGAGCATGTATCATGCTGTAGTAAAACATCTCTGAAAAAGGTTATGTGAACCGTGAGTAGAGCAAGTTTGACAACATACACTATAGTGTGGTAAATATTATAATAGACCACTACTGGAGTATGTAAACGTTGATGAAAATGAAGTCACTTATAGACCTCAAAAAAATTATTCGTCGGCAAATACAATAATAAAGGCGATACTTGGAGATTGCAATGCCAAAAACGATTTTGAGCAGGTTTAGGGTTTTGCGCCTTGGGACAATATACAGTCACCTATTCCATTATTCTAGTTTACAAACAAATAAACAAATTATTTAATAGTCAAATATGCGTATCCAAAAACAATGACCCCAATCAGATTTATAAAACTCGGTACCCACAACCAATATGATAATATGAGGAAAATGAAGTTGCATGCTCAAAGTAAACATGATTGTGAAAAATATACAAGCATACTAAAAACTGACGTGTCGAAAATGTTGAACATGTCATAAATAAGTATGAGATGTCTTAAAATAGTTTTATTAAACAATGATATGTCTAACTGAACATGATAAATAAATCTTTACTTCAATCGGTAAATATCAATAAATCGAGTCATCTCAATTTGGTCCTAGTTGGCTCGACTTTGTCCCTGTCCGGTCCGGGTCTGTTTGAATTACTTCGATCCGGGTCACGTTGATTGTTCTGACGATTTGGTGATCTTTCAAAGAAAATCCAAAGTTAAACCAAAATTAAAAGGGGTAGAAGTTTTGAATCTTTAACACGAAGAAATTGAAAATCCGAACCAAAATCAGACTCACCGTCAAACCTCGTTATTTTCTTGATTTTCTTTGTGAATTTACGTTCCAAAAATCTCGTTCAATGATGATATGAGGAATCTCCAATTCTATTTAAATTTTCGATCTTCTCTTTGCCAAATGCAAAACTTCCAATTCTATCATAAAGTATTCTGTCAAAATCCAGAAAAGCAAATAAGAACAAGAAGGAGCCTAGAATCTAAAATTACATACGCAATTCGAAAGTTCCAAATTGAGATTAATCCGTGGAAAATCTCTAAATGTGCGTGAAATCTCATAATTCTGTCTCTATAAGATTATCCCTCAATGGTCGTTAAGGCAATAGTTTTAGCCCGTTGGATAAATGAGAATATGATAATTAAAATGACAATAATAGTGAAATGGGAGGCAGAATTCTTTTTGTTGGAATAAGATTTGGTAATTGTTTTGCTAAAAGGAATTACTGTCATACAGAAGGATCAGGGAATTCAACAACCAGTTTATAACCCAAACAAGAAGTAAAAAGCCCAATCAAGTTTTTCATAGGTGACAACTCACCAAAATAAGGTTTTGAAAACTATGCAATATAATGCAAAATTATAAAACCCCTACCTCGACATTGCTCTCGGGAACAAGTTCGTAATCTATGAAGTCGTCAAAACCTATTACAAAACCAAAGTTATAAATATCTCTTTCAATCATTAAAAGGAAAAAAACCCTACCTCGACGTTGCTCTCGGGAACAAGTTCGTAATCTATGAAGTCGTCAAAACCTATTACAAAACCAAAGTTAGAAATATCTCTTTCAATCATTAAGAGGAAACCTGGATGAGTCTTATATCAGGACTAAGAATTAAAACCAAAAGGAACTACAAACAGTCCTAAACTTAAGGCAGCGGTCGATTCTTGTTTGGCTACGTTTCTGTAGGGGTTGACCGGACTGGTCTACCTTCTAGTAGCTTATGGGTAGACCCTTCAAAGCGTTGACTGGCTTCTAACAAAGATCGACACTTTTGTCTTTTTTAGCAATGAAAATTGCGAAAACGCGCCCGGTTTCTGTCGATTTTTAGCCCAATTAGCTTTTAAAACTATGCACACAACATAAATCTATCCACATAACTTCATAAATAACTAAATGATTCGAGTTTTCAAACTCAAATCTCAAATCAATATTTACCTTGAACTTTAAATGCAAAAATGAAGTTTAGAATCAACTTATCCTTGAAGATCATCATCTATACTCGAAGATTTATGTCTTGGTTGCACAAATCGAAGGTCGAAACGCCCAAAACACTTCTCTCTCTCTTTTTCCCCTCTCTCTCGTGAGGTTAAAATAGAAGTAAATTGATCCTCTCCTCTTCTTTAAAAAAATAAAAAATTATAATTATTGTTAATCAATTATTTAATATACATAAAATATAAAATAATATATATATATATGTTAAAAAACTGAGATCGAAACGGAAATTAGAAAAACGAAAATAGTGGACACCAAAGATTTACGTGGAAACCCTAAAAGGGAAAAAACCACGGGGAGAGGAGAAATCACTAAAAATCAAAGGTACAATGAGTTTTGCGACTCAAGTATCAATATATAGAGAAAACATAAAACCCTAATATTGATATACGGGCCCGACCCGGCCTAACTAGAATTCGGGTCACACCAAATTCTAACAATCTCCACCTTGATACGAATTCCATATAAGAGATCCAACGGGCTACTCGGCCCAACCCAAAGCGAATCCAGAACACTGAACTCTGAAAATCTCCACCTTCGAAATTCCGGTGCAAGGAAATAAATCTGCAAAACTCTATTAAAAAACCTCCTCTACCATAAAGGCCCCAGATGGGCCAACTCAATATCCGATACCGTTCAAGTTTAAGCCCCGCTTAAACTTGAGAGACTTACTTGAGAAGAAATCGTATCTCCTCCTCCATAGTATCACTGAACTATCAGGATTGTCGCAACGAACTGCATCTGAACATTCTGAAGACTCCACACAGGAATAATTACTCTCGAACACATTCAATGCATAACCCACAGTTTCATCATATCGTCCCGAAGTATTAACCTTCCGTATTGTTCTGCCTTTGACGATACCATTCTGACGTGAAACTGAAACTGATGACTGAACATCTGAAATAGGCTGACTCACCGGCTCTGATGTTCCCTCAGATCCCAAACTGAACTTCACCCGAGAACCTGACTTCTTCCGAGTCTTCTCAACATTTCTCTTAGAAGGTGAATTCATAAACTTTGCAGCTTTATAAATATCAGAATCAGACATAGATGAACTAGCGACAGCGACATCACCGGTAACTGTAGAGCCCTGCAGAACGTATAAACTGGCAGTTTTTCTGAACCCTTTCATCACGACAAGAGAACCTTTGCTGACCTTCACAACTCCACCTTCACCAGTGTACTTGTACCCTTTAGAATCAAGAGTACTCAAAGAGATCAGATTTCTCTTCATGTCAGGGACGTGCCTCACATTGCCAAGTGTCCGAATAGCTCCATCGAACATCTTAATCTTGACCGTACCAATGCCAGCAATTCTACAAGATGCGTTATTTCCCATCAACACAGCACCTCTAGAAATTGTTTCATATGTTGAAAACAAGTCCCGATTAGGACACATATGAAACGTGCAGCCAGAATCAAGAATCCACTCCTCGCTCTGTTTCAGATCAATATCATATGCAACGAGGAGTTCACCATCAATGTGATTTTCAGCAACATCAGCTTCGCCAGACTTCTCTGGTTGTTTTCCATTCTGATTATCACCAGCTTTCTTGTTTTTATTCTGCAGTTTATAACAATCAGCAATAATATGACCTTTCTTCTTGCAGTACTTACAATACTTATCCTTGTTGTTCTTAGATTTCGACCTGCTTCGATTATACCCACTAGTATTCCTCTCATGCGGTCTTCCCGGCACAACAAGGCTCTCACCCTTAGCATCTGAGCCACCAACAAGTTTATCCATCTTCTCCTTAGAGAATAAAGCATCATAAACCTCATCCAAAGTTAAAGAATCACGACTGTATAAAATAGTATCTCTAAAAGTAGCATACGAAGTAGGCAGCGAACACAGCAAAATCAAACCTAAATCCTCTTCGTCGTACTTAACTTCCATGGATTCCAAATCAGAGACAATTTCCTTAAAAACAACTAAGTGATCATCTAGAGACGTACCGTCTGCCATACGATGAGAATATAGACGCTGTTTCAGGTGTAGTTTGCTAGTCAGGGATTTAGTCATACACAACTGCTCCAACCTTAACCAAAGTGCTGCAGCAGATTTTTCCTTCAAACAATCTTGAAGAATCTGATTTGACAAATGCAAATGAATCTGAGATAAAGCTTTTCGATCCTTACGCTGTTTCTCCTCAGCAGTCCATCATCATTGGAATGCCCAACAATGCATCGTCTAAATCCATTTGTGCCAGAATTGCCCGCATCTTAACCTGCCACAATGAAAATCTGGTATTTCGATCCAGCAACGGAATTTCGTATTTTAACGATGCCATCTATCAAAATTCAGAATATTTCCCCAATAATATCTCCACCAGATAATTACTCCAAAAATAACAGTGAATAATATCTTAATATCCAGAAAAGAACCCCAATATTTCTCAAACAAATATTTCAGAATATAATCCAAAATTAATCAGAAAATTTGCGGCACCCAATAATCAATATGCAGAATTTTACAAACCTGGCAAATACCCAAAAAACAGATTCGCGGCACCCAATGATCAATACGCTGAAATAATGCAATCTGTGAAAAATATCAAAAATACCAAAAATTGAACAAAGCTGAATACAGCTCGGGGGTTGTCTGAATGGAGATGGGAACAGTGGGCAATACGCAGAAATCTGAAAACTGTGAAAAATACCAAAGAATACCAAAAACTCAACGAGCTGAATACTGCTCGTGCTCGGATCGGTTCTAGCGACGATTTTGTTCTACGGTGGACGACGGCACGGCGGCGTTGTGCGATCGCGGCGAACAGAACGGAGCAGGCGTTCGCGGCGAGCAGTCAGGCGAGTTCTGATCGGAGAGCGCGGCTTGACAGAACGAAATTGACTAGGGCAACGGAGCTTGGCGACGGCGTTGTAGCAGATCGGCGGCGCGTTCTGTGCGCGAGACGGCGGCGATCGGAGAGGCAGCGGCATGGGGCGGCTCTCGCGTCGGGGCTGCGGGCAGAACAGAGAACTGTTCTTCTCTGTCGAAGAACAACACCAAAGAGTTTTCTCTTATTTTCACGCAGAGAAAAAAAAAAAACAGAAAAGAAATTAAATTTCTTTTCTTTTCCCTATTTTCTTCAAATTTCAATTTCGAAATTGTAAATCCGAAAAAAACGTTCGATACCTTCGAAAAATCAAAAACTTGATTTCCGAAAAACTTTCAACTCGCTCTGATACCAATTGTTGAGGAACCGAGGTCGAAACGGAAATTGGAAAAACGAAAATAGTGGACACCAAAGATTTACGTGGAAACCCTAAAAGGGAAAAAAACCACGGGGAGAGGAGAAATCACTAAAAATCAAAGGTACAATGAGTTTTGCGACTCAAACATCAATATATAGAGAAAACATAAAACCCTAATATTGATATATGGGCCCGACCCGGCCCAACTAGAATTCGGGTCACACCAAATTCTAACAATATATATATATATATATATTTAAAAAAACCTTAAATCTCGATTGGCCAAAAACTTGAACATAATCCAAAATTTTACTTATTCTAAATTATTCAGCATTATTTTTTTTGGGTTTTTAACTACGTGATAACTCTCAAGTTCACTGATTCAACTAATTGATTGAAAAATCCTACGTGATCTAACGTCAACAAATCACAAAAAAAGTTGATTCAATACAAAATAAATTGACGACAAATAATGCAAAAAATTTGCCTAGAAAATAATTAGTATAAAAATAGCGGATTTTACACCAACACTAAGCCTCAATATCTTGACCTTTGACGCCTTGGCATGTCCCATGTTTCAATGTCCTTGGAGCGTCTGGGCTCATGTTCTATAACGCGTCGGATACTGACGAATTTCCATCAGTACCTAGGCACATGACGTATAACAGCTTAGCACCCATTGTTTTGCATATCGGGTTCTTCGTGAAAACTCGATATTCCTTTATTTTCTTAACTCCAATCTACATCAATCTAATTATGGGATAATTATATTACATTTTCATGCAAAATTTCTCGACTTTTAGCAAGCGACTTCAACTTTCCGACCAAATTCACGTTTTTAAATAAAACAAGTCTGAATTTTGTGCAAAATACAACAAAATCGACTTACAAACGACTCACCATTATAGTCCTTTGATATCTTTGCCGATTCCCACATTAGGATCACCAATAAAATGTTACGCTGGATTTATATTTTTGAAATTTAAATAATTCGCAACAAAAGTTTTTAAAGATTAACTTGTCTTGATATCAATTGTTGATCTGCGAGAATATTCCCCCCTAATTCGGTTAAAGGGAGAGTGACATGTATTTGTTTCTGTTCTAACCGGGCTTATAACAAAGCCAATCAATTGTAACTACACTTACAAGAATTTATGACATCAGTTAAACTCTTCGGGAAATAAAAATCAAATTTGTTATTTACCTTCCCATGTCATAAATTTTTTATTTGCATCTACTACTCATGTTAGAAAACGTAAAAAGTCGTGTTATGAGTAAATTCAATGTGGATAAGCTTATATACATTACACTTTGTTTCTAACAATTTCAAGTTTACTTTTAAACAAAGTCATTTTACTGAAAAAGAAAATAAAATATGTACAAAATTTCATATGCCTCAATAACTGATAATTATATATTTGTCATTCGATATCAAAAGATATTAATACCAGATATAATTAAATTTGTAACGCGTTAGATACTAAACAAATGCAATTCGATAAAATTCATACAACTGAGTGATTGAATTATCGAGAAAATAAGAAGATAATTAAGATTATTGTGCAAAAGATCAACCTCATGTATATAATATTTTTTTCTTAACTTTATCCCTATAGTTCTTGATTTTAATTCAGACATAAATTTTTTGTGGTTTTTGGATTTGCAGCTAAGAACTAACATTTTTAACATCTATGTAGACACATAAGAGTGGCATGGTGACTACTGTGGTAAGAAGGAATGCAAGAGGATCAGGGATAAGGATTTAGAAATAAAAGTTAAAATTAGGATTTTACCAATAAAAATCATAAACTATAAAGTTATTAATAAATTCACCTTTAAACTATTTACGTTAACAAAACAAACCTTAAATTATCATTTGTTAACAAAATAAATTTTAAACTATCATTCATTAACAATTTAACCCTTTGTGATCACCCGTACTTGAAATAGTTACATAACATGCTCGAGAACGGGGGACCTCAACTTCACAGGACATACCTGCGGTCGCCCGCACTTGAAATGAGTGTAAAAACGCTCAGAAACAAGTGATCTTGTTTCCACGTGGTCACGTGCAGTTAAAATGGAGTCTCACGCATTTGAAATGAGTGCGAAATGCACTGAGAAGCGGGTGAACGTGCAGTTGTTTGCAGTTAAAATGCGATCGACCGCACTTGAGTTTAACGGCAGGAAGGTTGGCTTGATAACATAGTTAATGTTTGTTTCTTTAACGGACATAGTTTAAGGTTTGTTTTGTCACTAATCTTATAGTTTAAGATTTTTTTTTTCCTAAAATTAAAAAAGCTTCAAATCATATATTTGGAGATATTAATTTCCCACTATTAAAAGGATGACAGGTTCGAGCTTAAGTAACATTTCAAATCCAAATAAAAAAATAGTAGAAAAAACCAAAAGACAAAATGCCTGCTGCAAGGGTTGTCGTGACCTTCCTTATACAGACACATAAAAATTTGGGTAAAGAAAGAGACCCAACATCATGTGGAGACAAAGAAACATGAATATTTTGTTTGATAATGTATGATTTGCAAGTCTTACGTCTATTTGAAGCCTAATAGTGCACTCTATGTCTCCTTTACCCTCCCTCCTACACGACACACCATATATTAACTATTCCAAAGGCGTGACACTTTTTATTCAACTGTATGTTATATAAAAACTAGAGTCTTCATAAATATAAATCACTTGTCAAACTTGGGATTAAGGCTAGGACTACATTATAACTTTACTCTCTAATTGATTAATAGAATAATTATAGTAAACTATAAATAATTAAAATAATAAAGTAAGCAACAAATTTGTGGCAACCCGCCAAAGACGATTCAATATTTAGTTGATTGAAAGGACTTAATCCATACCAGTACGGGAGTACAATCCTACATCACTTAAAAAAGTAAAAATTTAGTTGTTTATAAGTAGAATTTTTTTATCTAGTATAACATATTTTGAACTAATTTTAAGAAAAAATTTGTATGAGATCCAGTTTAAAGCGTACCATATTATACTGGAAGCACTAAATACTCTATAAAATTAGAATATAAATTACAACCTCAATACGTAGATGAATGGAACCGTGAGATGTGGAGATGGCAAGGCGGTGAGCCACTCAATCGTACATATCTAATTTTATCCGAAAAATATCAATATTTATTTTGTGACAGGATAGGACTATTTATGGAAAGCAATAGATATAATTATTACCAAAAATAGCTACTCTTGCTGTGCCCATGCTCGTGCGGGCCATGTTGCACAGTGCACGTGCATTCATTCACAAACTTGTTTATTTGTGGGTTCTTTCTTTCCATCCGAAGGCCCATTTCAACCCCATTCCATTTCTAGTGAACTTCTATTTTTATCATTTCATAAAAAAAAAAAAAAAAAACCATTGTCCAATGAAAAGTAAACAATGCATAATTTATTTGTTTGAAGAATATAATTTTGATCTATGATTAGAAATGGCTCGAGAATATAATTTTTCGAAAAGTCAACGTAGATGATGAAAGATTTATAATCAATGTAGATTCTGTCTTAAATAATCGACTAATGACGAAAAAAATTTGACTGGTTTTACATCAATCGTCATATAAATTAATATTTTTGGCTGCTAAAGTGAAACACATTTGGTGTGGATCGTGATTTAAAATAGCTAAGAGAAAATAATCACACTCCTTAGGGAAACCAAGAAAGAAAATTCATCTCTTGGCCTTAGAGTTCTATGCAAGACATGAATGACAATTAGAAACTCAGATTGGGACGGAACAAGTCCAAAAGTTTCAAGATTCAAAGCAGAAAGCCCACACAAACTTTTAGCTTAATAATATACAACAAAACATTGTCAAGGCTACAACTACAAGATTTCATTTTCTAATGAACAAAATTAGTGTAAAAGACCTTAAAGAAGTTGATTGTAATCAATAAAATTTTCAAAGAACTGACATAGAAGTTCTTGAATTACAATGGTACTCCTTTCACTTCTTGCATCTACAACTTTTTAGGTGAAACCTCCTCCAGCATTTGTACATAATAATTTTTTCATAAGTGCATGCAATCAAACAAGTAATGAAATGATTAAATAAAGTATCGTTCCCTCGTAGAAATGTTAGACTTAATTCACTATTTATTAACTTTCCAATCTCTTTAATGTTTCTAAATAGAATTTTATAACTAGTTTATAAAATTAAGATAACCATTTATATATATATACCCACACACAAATGCATTCAATCAAACAAGTAAAATAATATAATAAAGTGTTGTTTCGGGTAGAAATGTTAATCTTAATTTGCTAAGTATTAACTTTCTAACCTCTTTAAATTTTCTAAATAAATTGTCATATATTTGCTAAGTATTTATATATATATATATATAATATACGTTGTGCTTAACAATTGCTACACAAATGCATTCAACAAACAAGTAAAATAATGATAATAAAGATATATATATCTATATATATATATATATAAAATAATATATTGTGCTTAACAATTTCTACGCAAATGCATTCAACAAACAAGTAAAATAATGATAATAAAGTATTGTTTCTCGCAGAAATGTTAGCCTTAATTTGCTAAGTATTACCTTTCTAATCTCTTTAATTTTTCTAAATAAAATTTCATATATTTGCTGAGTATTAAAATATAGAAATTTGGAACAAGTTTATCAAATTAAAATAACTTATAAAATATATATATAATTGATGCATATAAATTAACTTGATTCTAAAAGCAACATTTTAGTACAATTGGCATACAGAGTGGCACGCAATGGGGGCTGCAAAGGGATGCAATGGTATTAATACATGGGCGTGTAGAAAAGGGCTGCACGACACCATAGGGCTGGGCGAAGGCACTAGACTGCATGGCGGAATGGGCGACATGATTGCTTGGAACTGGTATGCGGAAGATCCTAACTTGCTTAGGAAGACAAGGACATGCATACAAAGTACGAAGCACAGAGCTTTGCATGAAGGTAGCCTGGAAGAGCTGCCAAAGACCTCAGTGATGCAGAGGTATTGCATGGAGAGCTTGTGGAAGCTATCAAGTCTCGAATGACGGAGAAGCTTGAATTGAGGTAACTTGGGAGAGTTGTCAACATTCTAAATGATGAGGGCTCGTGCATGAACATAACTTGTAGAAGTTGCTAACATTAGGGATGTAACTTGTGTATATCAGTTGTGTATAAATAACTCAAGATATCGAGGCTTGGGGGTATGTGTGGGGTGCCTAAGTAAGTCTTTTGATCTAACTGTGTGCTTAACATGTATTTCTTTTTATGAGAGTAATGAGACTAATAAAAGTGTGGTGGATGGCGTCATACATCAATCAATCACTAGGTAGCAAGTGCAATAACCATGCAAACTAAGTGGGTGCTTACTGCCGCATGTGGGTTCAAATTGTGGGAGGAAATTCGGGCCCTATGACAATTGGTATTAGTGCATATATTTGCAACCAATCCTAAACTAGTGATAGGTGGTATCAAAGCTTAGGATGGTGATTCCTAAGGCGAAAGAGTTGGTTTCAGAACGTGGTTGGAAAAGTACATAAAAGATAAATGAAGAGATAAAGTTTATTGGGCATACTAGATGAGGAAGGGAATGCATGGATTATGTGGAGAGCTTTGGAAAAGGGGAAGCAAACTATTGTCGAAGGTAGCCAATTTCGAAATAGGAGGTGGAAGATTAGCTTTCTTCTATGATGTAGACTGATGCGAACCACGAGTATATCAAACCCGAGACCTTTTAACAACGCAGAATATAAACTCAATAACGTCTTTGAAATAAAGTATAAATAACTTGATCTCAATCAGACTTTGCCGACGGAATCAAAATTATCAAACAAGGAGCTTGACCCGTAATCGAACTTGTGATTAGAACCAAAGCTATCAAGTTGATCTTTTAAGTTTTGACTTGAAAAAGATCTAGTTCTTCACAAAGAACTAAAGAGAAATTTTTTACAAAGAGTAACTCAAAATCTTGTATATTGATTGTCTAATGTTGTAGGGTTTATGCCTTTAAATAGGCTACAAAGTATTCTAATGTAATAAGAAAGTAATTAGGAAATATTAAAAATTATGAAACTTAACCAATTAATAAAAGGAAACTAGATTAAAAACAAAGGGAAATTAGGTAACCAAACAAAAGAAAACTTTGACCACATAATAAAAAAGAAACTTTGATCAATTTGATTGATGAATTTTGTGGCTCTCCTTCCTAATTTCTTGCCCTACCTTCCTTTAAGAATTAGGAAATAAGTGGTTGCCAATTTGATAGGGAAAATGAAACTTTGCATGGATTTTGCATGTGCATGTTTTGTTGTTGTGTTTCCATCCCACTTGCCACTAAATCTTTAAGTATTTTTCAAGTATCTCAGTCTTCATTTCCTCCAAAGCATATTCTTCAATACTTAACAAATTTATTAATTTCAGCACTTGTTGAAAAGAATCTTTCTCTTGGATTTTTAGAATCAATCCATGTAAGGCTTCATGCATTTTCTTGGTTCTTGATCTTGTTATTAGGCTTCTAATATCTTGACATGGGTCTTTAACTTTGGGCTTGAAGTTGGTTGTACCTTGATTCACATCATTCCCTCTATCATCGAAAAGATTTGTCCTCAAATCTCCTATATTAGTCACTAACATTAAAAGTAGCACTTACATTACCATATTTACAAAGTAAATCAATCTTGTAAGCGTTGTCATGATGCCTTCCAATACTTGGAAGAGACCATCTCCTCTGGGTTGCAACTTGTTCTTTCTTTTGTTGACAAATTTTTTTTCTTTAAGTGAATCCAAACCCAATCTCCGGGCTCGAAAATAACTTTCACTCGGTACTTGTTTGCTTCACTTCCATAATGTTCATTCTTTTTCTCAATGATTTCTCTCAAAATTAGCAAACTCGTTAGTAGGCAAAGGTAACATATCCATTGGAGTTAAATAATTAAAACCATAAACAATTTCAAATAGTGAATAAGATGTAGTAGAATGAACAACCTTATTAAATGCAAACTCAACATGTGGTAAACACTTCTTCCATTGTCTTAAGTTCTTAGAAATAATGGCTCTTAACAAAGTAGAAAGTGTTCTATTTACTATTTCGGTTTGTCCATCCGTTTGAGAGTGTGCTACGGTTGAGAATAAAAGTTTAGTGTCTAGCTTATTCCACAAAGTTTTTAAAAAAGGACTAAAAAACTTAACATCTCGATCACTCATAATAGTTTTCGGTAAGCCATGTAACTGCACAATCTCTTTAAAGAACAAATCCGTAGCATGTGTAACATCATTAGTTTTCGAACATGCAATAAAATGTGTAATCCTATCAACAACTACAAAAATACTATCCTTTACACTTTGAGTTCTCGGCAAACCTATAACGAAATTCATAGAAATATCAATATAAGGTTGAGTAGGTATTAAGAGAGGAGTATACATTCTGTGTGGTATGATATTTGATTTAGTTTTTTTACACTTAATACATTTATCACAAATTAATTGCACATAATGTCTCATCTTAAGCCAATAAAAATGCTCACATAAAACATCCAAAGTTTTGCTTACTCTAAAATGTCCCATTAATCCACCTCTATGAGTTTCTCTAACAAACAATTTTCTAAATGAACACTTAGAAATACAAAGTCTAACTTTCTTAAATAGATAATCGTCATGCCTATAATAGTCATCATATGCAACCTTTTCATATAATTTCTAAATTTCACTAAAATCTGAATCTACTTCATATAATTTCTTAATAAATTCAAATCCAAGCAATTTAGATTGTAAGGAAGTTAGAAGTACATACCTTCGAGACAACACATCGGCCAGTACATTTTCCTTACATTTCATATATTTGATCACGTATGGAAATGTTTCAATGAATTCCATACATTTTGCATGCCTTTTGTGTAGTTTTTCTTGTGACTTCAAGTGCTTCAAACTCTCATGATCGGAGTGAATAATGAATTCTTTTGGCCACAAATAATGTTGTCACGTTTGAAGTGCTCGAACTAAGACATACAATTCTTTGTCGTATGTGAGGTAGTTCAAAGCCGCTCCATTAAGCTTCTCACTAAAGTAAGCAATAAACTTTTAATCCTGCATTAAAACACCACCAATATCTTTTCCTTACTCATCACAGCCAATCTCAAAAGCTTTGTCAAAATTAGGTAAAATAAGTAGTAGTGCATTAGTAAATTTCCTGTACCACCCGGTTCTATTAAACCAATTTCTATTCTGTTATTTAATAGTAAGCATGTTGTGGAGAAAATTGAGGGTTAATGAGTTACTAAGTAAGGGCATAGTGGTAAATTGAGAACTTATAATGGATAACCTATTTAAGGAAAGAGACTTTGTGATTAAATGCACTGTAGCCGCCACCATTTCCTTGTTTTTCTCTCGGTCTTCAGCTCAAGCAGCAGAGCTCTCTAGACGATTCTTCCATTCAATTTTCTCCCAAACTAGGTGAGTTCTATTTCGATTCCTTGCTGCATTGGTAGCTATCGTTGATTAGGGGAGAGTATAAGTGTGAGTTTCGAGATTGCTGTGAGCAAACTAGTTCGGGTCATTGTGGTAAATCGGGAATGCACAATGAACTAAGCTTCCAAACTAGTTTCCTTAAATTTCTAGCGGTGTAGAATGAGGATTAGAGAAAGTTTAATGTATGCTCTATTTATGATTTTAGGATTGAGTAAGCTCTCGAAGTAGCCAATCACCGAGACATTTTTCTAGGAGATCAGGTAAGTAAAGTTTGCTTGTGCCTTCAGGGCCTACATCACAAAACAGAAGGATTATGTGTGTTTGAATGTTTGTATGTCATGCATCATATTTTGAAAATTTATGCGAAAATGAATTTACATGAAATGACATGGTAAGGAATGAACAGACTGTAACAGTTGTTAAGGGAACTAATCTGCCCTCTTAACCAAGAGAGAGGATGTATGACTTTGGGGGAAGTGATCATAACCCCAATTTCACAGGGGGATCAGATCAGTTTGTTAAGGGAACTAATCCGCCCCTTAATCAAGAGAGAGGATGTATGACTTTGGGAGAAGTGATCCAACTCCCAATTTCACAGGAGGATCAGATCAGAAACGATACATATGCAACTGAGATGAGAAAGTAGAAACCGCATATTTAGGAGTTTAAGTTTCAGCATGTCATTTAATTATCGCTTTACTTATTTAGTATTAGGCTAATAGATGAGTTTTGTGATGTAGGTGAAGAAGTGACAGCAGGTGTGTTCACTGAGTTTGCTGAGGACTAATCTGGTTGGAGGAGTGCATCTATGTAACAATCTGGCAACTGATGGAGCGGTTTAACTGGTGTCAGTGGATGAGAAGGTTTAGTGAACTATGTGATTCAATTTCAGTATGTTGCGAGTTTCCATGCGGTGGTAGTTTTGATGTTTGAATTCAATTTGAGACTTTTCTGACAATGATACTCTGTTGGATTTAATAGTGGTGTTTGCTAGAGTTTGGAGTAATACACGGATTTAAATAGTTTGAACGATTTTTAGTAAAATGCTCAAATTCTTTTGGTAGTCAGAGTTTTCTTTGTTAGAGTGAGAATGTTGCTATGCTGTTTTCGTTGAGTATTTTTGATCTATCGGTGGATGAAGTCTATCGACAGATGTAGGGTTGTTGTTCTGTTGTCTATCAGAAGATGTCTTCAGTAAAGTCATCGGATGATGTCTTCAGTAGAAGCCATCGGATGATATAAGTAGAAAATTTGTCGTTTTGTAACCGGATGATGTCGAGTTATTTATCCATCGGATGATGTAGTAGAAGTTTTGTTGTTTAGTGATAGGTGTACACAGTTTATTCTTTCGGAAGACGTGAGTAAAAGATTTGTCGTCTTGTGATCGGCAGAGGCTAGATGAACGAATCATCCGGCTGACGTCATCGGTAGATGCGAGTAGCAAAACTTGTCGTTTTGCGATCGGCAGAGGTTGGATGAACGATTCATTCGGCTGACGTTATCGGTGGAAACCTTCGGTTTTATTTCTGCCCTTTTGTTGACCTCGTTCAGCGGATGATGTGTTTGACTTTTTGAACTTTAAGCATTTCACGCGTAAGCCTTCGTCTCTTCCGGCCGAATTCTTTTCTTAATATTTTTAACTGAATATTCGAACACTGTTTTATAGTTTTGCTTAACTTTGCTTTGCTCAAAGATTTTCCGTTGCAAGTTTTGTGTTTTTAGCAAACGTTCAAATTTGACTTTCGAGCGAAGTTTTAAATTTGGTCCAAAATTTCCTAGTTATGTTTGGGTTTATGAGTAATGAACTGAGTTTGGAAAACTCGGGGCGTTACATTTACATTTTAGGAGATTCAATGTTTGTTCATGTACTGCAGTCCACTTAAATTTAACATTCTTCTTTACAAGATCATTTAAGGGAGCCACAATGGTGCCAAAATCTTTAACAAACCTCTTGTAAAAGCCTACTAATCCATGAAAACTTCTTACCTCGTTGGCATTCTTTGGTTTCGTCCATTCCCTAATTGTCTTAACTTTTTTTTCATTCACCGATACTCCACTTGAACTAATTACAAAACCAAGAAATACTACTGAATCCATGCAAAAGCTGCACTTCTTTAAGTTAGCATATAATTGATTTTCTCTTAAAGCATTAAAAACTAAATTCAAGTCTTTAACATTTGCACTTTGAGTTTTACTATAAACTAAGATATCATCAAAGTACACAATAATAAACTTTCCAATAAAAGATCTCAACACATGATTTATCAATCTCAATAAAGTACTTGGTGCATTAGACAAACCAAACAGCATTACTAACCACTCATAAAGACCATATTTAGTTTTAAAGGTGGTTTTCCATTCATTTTCCTCTTTCATGCAAATTTAGTAATATCCATTCTTTAGATCAATTTTTGAAAATAAGCATTCACCATGTAACTCATCAAGCATATCATCCAATTAAGGAATAGGGTGTCGATACTTTACCGTGATCTTGTTGATAGCTCGACAATTAAAACACATTCGCCAAGTTCCATCTTTCTTCGCAACTAAGATGACGGGAGCCGAGCATGGACTAAGGCTTTCCTTTACAAATTCCTTCTCCACTAGTTCATCCACTTGCCTTTGGATTTCCTTGGTTTCTTTGGGATTAGCAAAGTATGTCGGCCGATTAAAAATTAATGCTCCAACATGAAATCTATTTGATGCTCAATCCCTCTCAAAGGAGGTAACCCTCTTGGTAATTCTTAAGGAAACACATCCTCAAATTCCTGTAAAAGGGAAGAAACAATACTCAGAAGAGAATGAGTTAGTTCATTAGTCGCGAGATAAATATCTTTGTATAATAGTACAAGTATTTTTCCCTTGCTATCATCACAATTTTAACCTCACTTTTTCTTGTCATTCCACTCATTTTCTCATTCTCCTCTTGTTTTCTCTCACTCTCGGCTTTTCTCTACTTGCACCCTTTTTTCTCTTTTACTCTTCTTTTCATTCACTCTACTATCTTCTTTATCATGATTTTGCTCACTCAAAGGCTTTTCTTTCTTTTTGAATTCTTTTGTAGTCCTCTCTTGATCCTCACTATCCTCCTACGATTTTAGTACTTTGAGAATTATCTTCTTACCATTTTGATCAAATGCGTACTCATTCTTGAAACCATTGCTCTTGATGTTTCTATTAAATTGTCATGGTCTCCCCAAAAGGATATGTGTAGCTTGCAAGGGTACTACATCACAAAGTACCCCATTTTATATTTACTAGTTGCGAGTGCAACTTTCACTTGCCTAGTCACTTTTACTTATCTACAATCACTCAACCATTGTAGCTTGTAAGGCCTAGGATGCTTTACGATTTCCAAGCTCACTTTTTCTACCAACAAAGTACTAACAATGTTAGTACAACTCCCACTATCAATGATCAAACTACATACCTTGTTATTCATGTGGCATCTTGTGTAACATATGTGCTCCCTTTGCACTTTATCTCTATATCCTCCTTGGCTTGAACGTTGAGTACACGTCTAGTGACCAATTGCGCTCCCCTCACTGGTTCCTCTATATCCACATCACTACAATCTTCTAATGTTGGCATTTCATCATCACTTGAACTTACACTTGCTATATCACCATTATCCAAAATAATCATAGCTTTTTTATTCAGACAATTAGAAGTAATATGAAACTTAATAGGTGTGAAAGTCTCAGTTTTACTTTTTATGAGGGTAGTATTCGATGTCGTGGCTTTCCCTTTGAACTCCTCATTCAGTTTTAAGTTAGGCTTATCATTCCTCCAATTAGATTTCCATGAAGAGCTTGAGGTTGATCCGATCTTAGAGTTCATCAATTTCAATTGCCTCTCAACTTTGATGAACTTGTGCAACAATTTTTCTAAGTCTACCTAATGATGCAAATCCACTGTGTCTGTGATTTCTCTGTTTAAACCTCCAATGAATCGCACCATTGTAGCTTCATCGTCCTTATCCACTCTATCCCTTACCATGGCTACTTCAAACTCTTTGTAATATTCCTCCACACTTTTGATTTCTTGAGTAAAACCTTGTAGTTTCCTACACTCATCTCGATAATAGTGGTTATGAATAAATCTTTTATGCATTTGTACCTTCGTATCATCCTATATGCATATGAGATGTTCTCCATACATTTTTTGGGTTTTCACTAATTGATCTCACCATATGCTCGCATAATCTGTGAATACCATCGAGACTAATTTGATCTTTTTCTTCTCAGTGAAATTATAACATTCAAACATATGTTCAATTTTTTATCTCATTCTATATAAAGTTCGAGATCACTTTTACTTTAAAAAGGAAGGATTATCGTTTTGATGTTACTTAGATTTTCATCCTTACGGTTTGTTCTAGCATACCTCTCTCTTTTGTAATTGCCATTCTCGTAGTCATATTCCTTATAGTAATGCTCAATTGGTGATTTGTTCTTCCGTGCACAGCTATTGGAAGAAGACTTTATTCTTTCATACCACATGTCTAAAGCCTTAATTTGATCTTAAATAGCCTTCATGTACATCTCCGAATCAAATTTAATAAGCCTTTCCTCACTACTCATAATTTTCAAGAAAGAAAATTAAAAAATTGTTAGTGAACAACATAAATAAGTAAACGGAACTCACTCACTCCTTCACGTGTTTACGCTCGATTTATGTCTATCCACTCGTGTTTCACTCAAATAATGACTTTTATATGATAATCTCACCCTCTTGTGATATACCTCAGAGGCTGGTGGCTCATGCTCAAACTCAGGTACATAATCTCTCTAGTATTTTCTCTAATTTGTTAGTTTTGCAGGCAAAGACAATTTTGGTAGCTTGAAGGGCGAATTTGTCTTCTCTAAGTCAATTAATTGTAACTAATTTTATCTGTTTTATTATCTAGACATTTTTGTAAGGCAAAACATTAGCCTTTTTGTTTATGGCATGTTTGCATTTTATATTGGTTTAGAGTGGAGTTGGATTGCTCAAGAAAGGAATCATGATCGGGATTGGCGTGCACGGCTTGAAGGAAAGGGCGCACAAGGATGACTTAGCCAAGGCAGGCGCACGTGGAAGAGGAAGCGGGCTCTAGGAGTAGCAGGTGGACACGCACGTGGTCAAGACTGGAGGGCATGGCCGAGGTAGGGCGCGTGCGCAAGGCAATATCATACGCACGCGAGTGAGGTAACCCGGGCAGCAGCATGCGCGTGTGGGAAGGACCAGGCGAGCAGCAACTGAGGATCGGTGCATGGAAGAACATCATAAGGCACACGCAGAATGAAGCCATCACGAGTGGCGTGCGCACTTGGGAGCGCACAGAAACAACATCGAGACGTGTGCGCGTGGTCGAGGCGCCGTACACCTTACGACTATATTTCGACAACAGGTATTTTCTTCTCCTCCTCTTCTAAAACTAGAACCCGATTGTTGTAACCTTTATTTGAGCTGGATATCCACCCTTTGTAAGAGCTTTTGCCAAATTTGAAATCAGAGTGAAGTTTTCTTCATTTGTAGAAACGTTCGTCAAACCTCCTCTGTTACTCGGTGTATAATATCTGAGCCCTGGTGTTTCCCTTTAGTGCGTCATATCCGATTGGGTTCACTGTCATTGTCCACCGAGTCTGGGTTGCTTGGTGGCCTCTTAGTGACATCCTTCTCACCGGCCATTTCTGAGTGATGCAAACAGAAGAAGGGTGGAAAAACTTATCCATTTGTTGGAGTGCCCTTCGTTCTCAGAGAGCCCTTTATCAATCGGCCTCACAGTTAGTTGTCTGATCTAGCAGTGGTTTATCCCGACATCATCTCATCGTCATCCTCTGAAGACGTTTAACAGGTTTTCTCCCTTAAACGAACGTCGGGTATTCCGTCTTCCATTTCATGCTTCGTTACGCTATTTTTTCTATAACTTGTGTCTTGTTTTGGGGTGTTTTTAGTTAAACTCGAGAGCACTGAACTCTCTCTTGTTTAGCTTCCGTTTAGCATGTCGTTTGCAGGTCGATTTCTCTATCATCTTGCCTTTTATCTCTCAATTTTCTCTTTTAGCTCTTTATGTAAAAACCTAATCAAGAGAATAAAATTCAACAAGCAAAAACAAGTAAGATCAAACTTTTTAAATGAAAATTCTAATTTTCCAAATTGGTTAGAATCAAACAATTTAGAATAGGATATAGAAATTCAAGAACAGAAACTTTCCAAGAAAGAGAAATTTTTATATCTTACAGAATAATGAATGATGCTCGAATATTGTGAGAAAAAATAAGATTAATCAAGAACTTTGAAGTATGTAAGAAAGTAGAATCAATAACTTGGAATGAATTGAGACAATCAAAGAAAAAGATATGAAAGCACTCAAAAGCAAATACTGATGCTTAGAATAAAGAATAAGAAATTGATGCTCGAGATACTGATACTTAAAATATTGAGAATTTTTTTAAGTAGAAAACTTAAAATAAGCAAAGAATCGTTGCTTGAATTTTTTTTTTCAAAGGAAGAAATTCAAGAAGAATAAGAAAAGAATAAAGATAGAGACTTGAATCTAGGAGCCAAAACTCTGATGCCAAATGATGAGAACCACGAGTATATCAAATCCAAGACATTTCAACAACATGGAATAGAAATTCAGGAATGCCTTTGGAATCAAGTATAAGGAACTTGACCTCAATCGGACCTTGCCGACGGAACCAAAGTTGTCAAATAAGGAGCTTGACCCGTAACCGAACTTGTGGTTAGAACAAAAACTATCAAGTTGATCTTTCAAGTTTTGACTTGAAGAAGATCTAGTTCTTCACAAAGAACCAAAGAGAAAATTTTCACAAAGAGTAACTCAAAATCTTATATATTGATTGTCTAATGTTGTAGGGTTTATAGCTCTAAATAGGCTACAAAATATTCTAATGTAATAAGAAAGTAATTGGAAAACATCTAAATATTAGGAAACTTAAGAAATTAATAAAAGGAAACTAGACTAAAAACAAAGAAAAATTTGTGTAACAAAACAAAAGGAAACTTGGAACTAATTTGATTAATGAATTTCGTAGCTCTCATTCCTAATTTCGTGCCCCACCTTCCTTTAAGAATTAGGAAATAAGTGGTTGCCAATTTGATATAGAAAAGGAAACTCTGCATGGATTTTGCATGTGCATGTTTTTTTGTTGTGCTTCCATCCCACTTGCCACTAAATCTTTAGGTATTTTTCAAATATCTTCACTGTTCCTTTCCTCCCAAGCAAATTTATTACTTTCAACTCTTGTTTGAAAGAATATTTCTCTTACATTTCTAGAATGACTCCATGTAAGCTTTCATGCATTTTCTTGGTTCTTGATCTTGTCATTGGGTCTCTAATATCTTGACATGGATCTTTAACTTTTGGCTTGAAATTGGTTGCACCTTACTTCACATCACAAACCATACTCGAAACGACAGACACAAGGAAGCTTCTTTCAAGAAGTTTGGAGGAGACTAGAGAAAATTGGAGCTAGCCCTGATCAATTTGATGACTCAAGAAAAAATTTAGACAAATTCATCAAGACTTAGAGGCATCTGTAGCAGGCACACACCAATGCACGGTAGTGCAAGTGCGCCTAGGTGCACAAGATAGGGCACAATGATGCATTCAGATGGCAGACGATAGACACAAATCTATTGTGAGGGCCATGTGAAACTTTGGGGGTGTGTGGGAGGACACGCACGGTGAGCACTTGGATGCCAACATGACTTTTGATGGGAGTCAACGAGACTTGAGGAGTGTGTGGGATGACACACAAGATGAGCACATGGGTGCCAACATAACTCTTAATTAGACGTAGGATACTTATAGTGTGCCACAAAGTACCTGCTGCGAATGTAGAGAAAATATAAATGAAGGTTGGGGTGAAATTTCAACAATTCAAGACTTCATATAAACTCATGCAGATGGTAGACAAATGGATGAGAGGCATGCAAGGTTTGACATGGTGTCTGGGATAGTATGTGTAACAAGGGTGCTGAGGCGCCACATTTACTCCTATGAGAGGTGAGTAGTTGAAAAATATGTAAGTCGGGGTGCATGAGTGTGCAAGCAATGGATTGAACTGGCCCTAGAGTCAGCAAATCTTAGCGTGGGGTGAGAGCGGAGGGAATAAGGCATCCATAGGCTAGGAAGATGGGAACAGGCGTTGCCCACGAGATCTAAGTGTAGTGATGTACCTCAAGGAAGGAATTTTTAAAAGTGTAGAATCCGTGATTGTCTTGCAGTGACGAAATGCTAGCAGAAAGATATTATGACGCACGATGAGTTGGACGAAGTTCCATGTGGAGCTAGTTAGCGCTTGTTCTGAAATGTTACTAGAGGGGGCAACATTAGAAGAATTCAACAACGAGGTAGACAGAGACTTCACGAGTGGGAGACTGCACACTCTCATGTATTTTGCCAAGGAAAGGTTCAAGAAAACTTTTGGAAAACGTTATAAACACTCAAAGAGTTGTGCATTCATCAAAGTTTAAGAAAATTTGTAAGGGATGATAGATCTCTTAATATGTATGTTATAAACAATCTGGTCGATGTTGAGGGAGCCATATTGGTGGTTCCAAACTGGCTAGGAAAGTATCTCTCATCTTGTCTGGTATATCACCGTAATTATGCAAAGGGGCAGAGTATGTTGCTTCAACCCATTCAATGGGCGTTAAAAGCTCCACCATCTGTAACGACCCTCTCCCTCTCCGGGCCGTCACAGCACTTGACTTGACGTTGACTTTGACTTAGGCATTTTGGGCGTGAAATTTTTTTCGACTTTTCAAACATTAAAACGAGAAATAAAACTATTTTTTGATAAAACGTCGACTTGGTTTTTGGGTCATTAAAATCCTTTAAAATACGTGGGGGAACGCTCATAAAATACATTTAAAAAGTATCGTAAAAGATCAGGGTGAAACGTGTTTGAAAATCAAAACATTTGAAAACTTTTTATTTTGAACCACTTGAAATGCGGTGCGCACAGTCGTCGCGTGCAGTCGCCGCGTGCGTGACATACATCCAGCACGCGCGCATGGCGCATGCCTAACTCGCTCAGGTGCTGCGCACCTGCCGGGCAGCACGCGCAGAGCGGAGATCGATCGGCACCTCGCGCCGATTGATCGCCAGGCTCTCTGCCATGCTTCATAAACTCCAACTCCAGTGTCGATCGATCACGCCAGTGCCGATCGATCGCGCCCCACGGCCGATCGATCGGCTGGGCTCCTCAGCAGCGCGCACCGTGTACGCACCCAGCGCGCCCTGCACGCCCTTTTCGCGCCTCTCTCCTTTCCTTTACATTTTTCTTCACTTTTCTTCATTCATTTCACCTACATTTGTATCGCCCCGAATTAATAACCTGGTTTGTTAATTACATACTTTGACTGTATTAAGAAAATTCTAGGGAAAACTTAAAATTTCCACCCTATGGGTAAAATTTGGAATTTATTTAAAAACATCAAAAACTTGCAGCGAAAAAATATTTGTGTAAAACAGGGTTAAAACAAATCACTAAAACAATACTTATATAATAGTTAAATGATAGAAATAATCGGCTAAAGAAATGAGGACATAAAGGTTTTGAATATTTAAATGTCTTAAAATTTCAAACACATCCTCCGCCAAATAATCCCAGCGGTAGAAGCAGAAACAGAATGCTTCTTCCGCTAAACAGTGTCAGCGGTAGACGCAGAAACAAAATGCTTCTTCTGCTACCGACATCCACCGCTCACACCTACGTGAACGACATTTGCCTTTCGACATCTGCCGAACGACACGTCGGCTACTCACATCTACCGCTCAACAGTAACACTCAGCATCCACCGATAGGCAATATTTACCCATAGACAACATCTACCGATAGACAACATCTACTGATAGACAACATCTACCGGTGAATAGTAACACTCAACATCCACCGATAGACAACATCTACCGGTGAACAGTAACACTCAACATCCACTGATAGACAACATCTATCGATAGACAACATCTATCGATAGACAACATCTACCGGTGAACAGTAACACTCAACATCCACCGATAGACAACATCTACCGATAGACAACATCTACCAATAGACAACATCTACCGGTGAACAGTAACACTCAACATCCACCGATAGACAACATCTACCGATAGACAACAGAACAGCGTATCAACCATTTACACCCTAAACAAAGAACAACTCCGACTGCATAAAAGAACTTGTAAATTTTACTGAAAATCATTCAAAACAACCTAACCCAATGAAATGCTTGAAAACCAGTAAGAATCACAGTTAGAACTAACAATGTACCATTATCCGAGAAATCTCAAAATGTAACGACCCTAACACTGTACCCTTATTTTCCCGTATTATTTTTTATTATTTTTTTTACAACCGTTTAAGCGGAACTTAAACAAAAATCTGAATCGTTAACATTTTTTTTTCGAATTCGTTTAAATCGAAGTTGTTAAACTATTTAAACAAAACATAAATCAAAACTTAAAACAATTTACAAAACATTTTAAAGCAATTAAAATAATAGAAAACACTCAGTAGAATTCGGGGGACAAAACGGACAATTGTCCCGTGAATATCAGGGGCGATCGATCGCTTGTTGGAAAAATATCAGTGGCGATCGATTGCCACACTCCCTGGAAAAATCCAGGGAGTGGCGACCAATCTTGGCGATCGATCCCCTCCTTAGGCGATCGATCGCCAAGTCCTCTGGAAATTTATTTCCAGCGAACTTGCATCCCTTCCTTCCTTTCTCTTTCTTTCTTCCCCTACATACAACATACCCTATTTCTCTTATTCAATATAACTTCAACATCTAATACAACCTAATACACAACTTCACAGTTCATTAACACAATTTCCTCCAAATACCACACGCATCGCCATAATACATTTCGACATAAAAACACACGATACACGTACCACCTCCAAAACTGACTTAAGACGTATTTAACACGAAATGCATTTTCACGAAAACAAACTACGTGGATCTGTTTAAAGACTAAACGTTTCCTCCTGTTAAAATCACCAAGCAGTTCCATAAAACTTAGATGAAATCTTTAACAAAACGTTTTATAAAAACAGTTTACCAAAACATCAAAACATAAACCTATCAACTAATCAGATCTCAAACATCCTAATATGTTCAATCTATACAATTTTCCTACGTTTCTATCAATTTAAATCGCCAAAGCATTTACCTACGTCCCCACGGGTCAAAATGCGCACCGAGTGCCCAGCACATTCTCACGGGCCATCATTCGCCAACCGGTTCATACTTCAGGAGGAGGAACGTCGTCCTCACCTGTCTCAATATCACCTACACCATAGAAATAAAATGTGAGCTTAAGACTCAGTAAGTCTACGTGAATGCAAGTGAATGCTATGCATGCGAATCATAAAACATGCTCCCTACTTTTTCGCTATTCATTTCATTTCATTACATATACGTCACCGGGGCCTCACTCTCAGTAGATAGAAGCGGCACATCCGGCGATTGGATAGTCCCTCGTATCTACCCGGGGGGAAAACGTGCTCCCCAAGCAGCCATTTCTGAACCATCGCCACCGACGTGACCCGATTACATACATTCATACCTTTTCGTTATCATTTTCCTTTTCATGAAAACATGTATAGAAATTCTTTTCATGCCTTTAGAAAACAATGATAATAAACAATACAATAAACGACCTCAAGGCACAACAAGCAGTAAACTAAAACATTGCACAATTTAAACTAACTAACTACCCGACCTATTACCCAAAACAATCAAACATTTTTAAAATCCTCGAATCAACAATTTCTTATGGTGTAGTCTAAATCGGCCAAACAAGTCACGAAGACTTACCTCACGTCCGTTGCAATGCTAGCTCCGTCCACGAGTGTGGTTCACCTAAGGCAATTCACAACAGTCATCGTTAAAACGAGGTTAAATCGTTTAACGTTCAAATTTAATGAAACCTTAACTAAGTAAATTCTCCTAAAATTCTAACTTAGCTCAATGAGGCATTTTACCGAGCAACTCACGCTCGTAAATTTATAAACTCCATTGACGGAGATTCTCAAGCTCCAAATATCCGGTTTTCAACCTAAACACCGTATACACTCTAGATTTCGTCCGATAACGTTTAATACGTTCAATATACTCACAAATATGGCAATCCTACCGATTCCTAGCTTTAGACCACGTTTTTCACAAAATCCTAAACGGAACCCTAACCGTTAAACTTCGTGAAAACTGAAATATAACGCTCTAAAACCATTGATTCATACCTAGGGTTGCGAGAGGAGTAGAAATCACGAAGAACAAAAGACGAACGAAGGAGAAATCGATTGCCAGAACGTGGAACGCCGAGAGGAGGAGAGGGAGAAGTCGCCTTGAGGAAAAGCACAGAGAGAATCGCGAATGAGGGAGAAGAGAAAAGAGAAATGTAATATCCCGCTTTATGCGATATTATTATTTTAATATAAAATGGCATTTTCGTAAATATGTCAGATTAACTCCGTTTTACGAAAGGAAAGCGTCATTAGAATCTTAATAATTTATATGGATTTTAGGAATATTATGGGATTTTTAGGAGTTCAAACACTAAATTTACGAGAATTACGTTTCTCGTAATATAATGAACGTTTTCGTAAAAATAGTAAACGAGGTCCGTTTTGCGAACGGACAGTTTTGTTAGAACCCAAATCATAAGTTGGATTTATTGGTGAAATAAGAAAATTTGGAGAATCCGAACGGTCAGCCAATTAACGAAACGAAGGATGAAACAAAAAGATTTAAGTGAGAAGGGCAATATAGTAATTTACAAAATCAAAAATATAAACCTAACCTAATATTTTCTTTCTCCCTGCTTCTTCATTTCTCCCTGCCCGCGCGAAGACCAGAGAGCAAGCTCTCTCCTCTGGCCGACGACGTTCCGTCGATCCGAGCTCTGTTTCGCCTCCCATTCGTTCCGTTTCCTTCGCGTTTCTTCCTTCTCTCGCTACCCTAGGTATGTGTCTATAATCTTAGAGCCTTTATTTCAAGTTTACGATGTTTTAGAAAGTTAGGGTTTCGATTTAAATCCGTTAAAAATGCGAATTAGGGCTCGTAATTAATAGGTTAGCCGTGATTAGGTATATATTGAACGTATTGGACGTTATGGGACGAAGTTAAATCAATTTGTGAAAATGTTATAAATTGGTTAATTTTCGGGTTTTAGGGCAAAACTCGTTAATTTGGATTACGGACTATCGAGCATTAATTGTTGGTTTAAATGCTTCGATTAGTTAAGTTAAGATTTTAGGAAAATTCTTTAGTTAAGGTTTTGTTAAATTGGACGTTTAGGAGTTTAAACTAATTTTAACGAAAACTGTTGTAAATTGGCTTAGGTGAACAAAGCTCCCTGACGGCTCTCGATTTGCTAAGGACTTCAGGTAAGTTTCTGTGACTTGTTTGGCCGATTGGCCTACACCATAAGATTTGTATTGATCGAGGAAATTGGAGATGTTTGTGTGTTTCGGGTAATTTGAATGGGTAGTTAGTTTAGTTTTGATTAGGTTGTTTATTGTTTGTTTATGCTCTGATTATGTTTATAGTATCGCACATGTCACGCATCATGTTTCTGAAAAGCACGAAAAAAGATTTCTATGCATGTTTTCATGAAAAGGAAAAGGATAACGAAATGTATGAATGAATGTAATCTGTTGTCGGCGGTGGTGGTGGTTCAGACATGGCTGCTTGGGGAGCATGTCTTCCCCCCGGTTAGATACGAGGGGCTATCCAATCGCGAGATGTGCCGTTCCTATCTAGCGAGAGTGTGGCCATGGTGAAGTAAAAGTAATGGAATGGAATGGAATGAAATTGTCACACCCCATATACCCTACCCGTATTTCCGTAATAAAATTTTTCATTTTAATCTTTTAAACTTATTCTTAAGCGGAAACTAAATCAGAATTGAAATCGGAATTAAAATTGAACTTTTAAAGCATTTAAAACAAAACGTTTATTAACTAAATAAAACTTAAAATATTTAAGTAAAGTATTTAAAATTCATTCAGAAAAGTGGGAGGGCAGAATTGGGATTCTGCCCTCGAAATGCATTTCCAAGTTGGCGATCGGTCTCTGCCTTAGGCAGAGACCGATCGCCGATCGCTGAAGGTTGCCAAACAGCGATCGATCTCTGCATCAAGCAGAGATCGATCGCTGCATGTAGCTGCCAAGGCAGCAAGCAGAGCAGCGATCGATCTCTGCTTGCTGCAGAGATCGATCGCTGCACACCATGCAGCGATCGCCCAGCGATCAGACTTCCCCTTTTCTCTTTCTTTCTGTTTTCGTTCAATACATAGCTCTCTGGAATTCCAGAGAGCAGAACACAAACTTAGCTCTCTGGAATCCGATTCCAGAGAGCAATTCACTTCACTTCTCCTTCAACATTTTAATTTCATTCATTACATTCATCAACATTATCAACCAATTCATAGCTTCAATCCCACTCAAACGTATTCTAAACTCAATCGTATTACGGCGGACTTGGCGAAGTCCAACTGCGTGGATAGCTCCAAGAACCGAGCATACCCGTAACCATTTAAAATCATTCAAAACACTTCGATAACACTAATAACAAACGTTTTAAATACATTTACCAAACAGTTATAAAACAGGTTTCAAAACGTCAAAACATTAACCTATTAACTAACCAAATCCAAGCATCCTAATATAATTCAGCTATACAATTCATATCACGTTCCCAAAACATATACCTACGTCCCCACGGGTCAAAACGCGCCTCGACTACTCAGCACACTCCCGCGGGCCATCTTTCTTCAACCGATCATGCCTCGGGTGGAGGGATCTCATCCTCACCTGTGTAGAGGTCACCTACACCATAAAAATAAGTCGTGAGCTTAAGGCTCAGTAAGTCTACGTGAATGCAATGCATGCTATGCGTGCCATTCGTAAAAAAAACATGCTTCCTACCTTTTCGCTATTCATTTCATTTCATTTCATTTCATTTCATTTTATAAACGTCACCGGGGCTTCACTCTCGCTAGATAGGAGCGGCACATCCTGCGATTGGATAGCCCCTCGTATCTAACCGGGGGGAAGAACATGCTCCCCTTGCAGCCATGTCTGAACCACCGCCACCTCTCATGACCAGACAGATTACAGATTACAGACATTCATTACTTTTCATTATCCTTTTCCTTTTTATGAAAACATGCATACAAATTCCCTTTTCATGTTTTTCAAAAACCATGATGCGTGAACATGTGCAATACTATAACATGAGCAGAGTATAAGCAAACAACGTATGTACCATCAAGACGGTAAACAAGCAACCTATAAAACGAATAACCTAACTACCCAACCAAAGCAATTTAAACAACAATTCACCAATTTCCTCGAACAACCTAAAATCATATGGTGTAGGCCAATCGGCCAAACAAGACGCGAAGACTTACCTGACGTCCGTAGCACACTGAGTTCCGTCCACGAGCGTCGTTCGTCTGGGCAAAACACAACATTCATAGTTAAAAACCAATTCGAGCTTCTAACGTCCAAATTTCAAACCTTAACTAAAGAATTCTCCTAATTCCTCAAACTTAGCTAATTAAAGCATTTAGAACGTCGACTAATGCTCGATAATCCAAAAATCCTCCATTTACGAGTTTTTCCCAAAAACCCGAAAATCTACTAATTTTAACTTTTTCACAAATTGATTTTTCTTCGTCCAATAACGTCCAATACGTTCGATATATACTTAATCAAGGCTAACCTATTAATTACGAACCCTAATTCGCGTTTTTCGTCGAAACCCTAATTGAAACCCTAACCCTAAATCGAACCGAAAACTCGAAATAAACGCTCAGAGATTGGAGCTACATACCGAGAGTAGCGAGAGGGGAAGAAACCGTGAAGGATCGGAGTTGATCGGAGGTCGGACGGAGCTCGGATCTTCGAAAATCGCCGGCGGCCGTGAGGAGGGAGAGCTCCCTGTTCGTGCGATCCAGAGGAGGAGAGGAGAGAAAGTGAGGGAGAGAAAATGATTTGTGATGTTTTATAAAATAGATTTGCAAATTACCATTTTGCCCTTCTTACTTAAATCTATTTGTTTCGTCCTTCGTTTCGTTAATCGTCCAACGATTCGGATTTCCCCAAACTTCCATACTTCGCCAATAAGTCCAATTCACCGATAGGGTTTATTCAAAACTGTCTGTTCGCAATTCGGACCTCGTTTACTATTTTTACTAAAACGTCAATTACTTTACGAAAGACGTAATTACTCGGAATATAACGTTTAAACTCCGAAAATTCTCATAATTTCCTTAAAATTCTTATTATCTGTTAGGGTCATAATGACGCTTTCTTTTCGTGAAATGGACCTTATTTGACATATTTACAAAAATGTCATCTAATAATATAATATATCAATATAATATATTAAATCCAAAAATCCGTACAAGCCGGATATTACATTCTACCCTCCTTATTCAGAATTTTGTCCACAAAATTTGCTCTAACTTATAGTCCCTGATATTAACGTCCCACGCCTTACGGTCTTATCCTTCGATTTATCATCGGTACTTACGGTTATATTTGTGATTCTAAACCAAAATCTTGTGCTATTTCTCCTACATCGGCCTTAAATTTGCATTCACTACCTTCGACTCAATCATTTACTCTCTTTCTAAGGTGTTGAGCACAATTTACATCGAAAATCTCACATCCTAATCAATTAACCTGGCGACATATTTGTCTCTTTAACTCTTACGCGTATACCAACCTTCGACCTTAACTTAATCACCCGCAGATTAAATCTCTTAATAATACTAGTGACGTGCCTCGGAGGCCCGTTACAAGATCTCAAACCCGGGCACAAAATTTAATCAATCAATGTTCTAATGACTTGTCTCTTTTTGCAGGTTTGGATCACATCATGGACTTCACTTGGGAGCCGACATCGGAGGATGTGGAAAAGCCTTGCCACGTACTTCATTGGAACATTTGCACGGAGCCTCCGGATTGCCCTATGGGAATTTGTCTTCCCGGGCCTTAATTTGTAATTTTTATTTTTCAAACTCATTGGCATACATTAGCCTTTTTGTAAGAATTTATAATTTGCATTGCATGCATTAGATTGAATGGTTAGGGTTAGATGTATGTTGGTGGATTATGGGTTGAAGAATTCAACAAAATTACTCAAGGAAAAGGCCTACAACCAATGGAGCACAAAGAAAGCCATGGCCCAAAGAAGAGCCCAACTTTAAGGTATGAATTTTGCAAGTACAATTGGTAGTGGCCACAAGGATGGATGACATGGCAATTTAGCACCATTGATCAAGCAAAACAAGGAAAGCACCTCAACCCTTGGATGAAGCACATGGATTGCAATCTTGTCCCTTCATCTTGATCTTCATCAACGGCCCCAATCCTTTCTTCCATTACCAAACCCTAATCATCCACCCTAGGTTTCTCTATTTAAGCATAGCATTGGTGTGTGTAAAAGAACTTTTGCCAATCAATACACTACTATTTCCCTAAAATATCCAAAGTTCCTTTGGTGTTATTTTCCTTGGTTCTTTGAGCCAAGAGGAGTTAGCCTCCATTGCTAACCTAGCTAGGGTTGCTAGGTTAGCTCTTATTCATTCCCTCACCTTCTCCATTGGGAGTCGGATCGAGGACGGAAATCCGGCCTAAGGTGGTCGTTTTCCTCACGGAAAACGTGTATCCGGGAGCTTAAACCGTAAGCTCGCTCCACGGATCCGCCAAAGGTTTTCTTTATTTTATTGTCTTCACTTTGCACACAAATCACCCCTTTAAATTTCAGCTCCACAATATCCACACACTCACCTTTATTTTTATGCCATTTTATTATATCTTTTGCTTTATATTTTCTTTCCATTTCTAACATCCATTATCATCTCTATTCTTTTTATTTCTTGCTTATCTCAATCTCTCTCTCTCAACATATAAGAACCGACCATCTTTCTATTAATTTCGTTGTTT
>CM039510.1:37382981-37466684 GCA_022432975.1 Begonia masoniana | reverse complement strand
GTGTTGGAGAAGAAACACTCTTTTATTTATTTCCAAGTATTGGCTTGCAAATGACCAATTGTCCTTTCATTAAATTTCTATTTGTTTTCGTATTATCTTTTATTTAAACTAACGAAACGATTTTTCCAAAATTCTCTTTTTTCACCATAATTCCAATTTATTATTACGGCACCATTAAATTTCCCGTGTCGCAAAACGGATTTTTTTTTTTTTTAAGTGTACATGATTTCGAAACTCATTTGCACAGCATGCATTTACATTTACGAAACTTACTAAGCCTTTAGCTCATAGATTGTCTGTATGGTGTAGGTGATTGCGAAACAGGTGAGGACGACGTTCCTCCACCTGATGTATAAGATGGTTGAAGAAGAACGGCTGCGGTGGTGTGCATGGGAAGTCGACGCGTATTTTGACCCGTGGGGGTAACAATTAGGTATTTTGAGGGTTTTTGGGCGTAATGGGTTGATGGTGGATTATTGTATAGTTAGAAACATTTTAGGATGTTTGGTTCTGGATAGTTAATAGGTTTATGTTTTGATGTTTTTAAATGTTTTGGAAATTATTTTACAACCGCTTGGTGATTTTGAACAGGAGAAAATGTTAAGTTTTTAAATGGATCCACGCAGTTCATTTTTATGAAATTGGGTTATGTTTTAAATGTGTTCTGAGTTGGTAATGGGGGATTGGTAGAGAGTAAATTGTATGCGAATGGTAGGTGGTTATGAAATGTTAAAAGTGGATTTGGTGAGAGAAAAATGGTGAAGTGTTTAGGCGTGTTTGTGCAAGGAAATTGAAAAGAGAAAGGAAGAGAAGGAAGAGAGGCAGCTCTCTGGAAAAAGTGAATTCCAGAGAGCTTGCCGATCGATCGCAAGGGAGGGCGATCGATCGGCCCTCTTTGGTCACGCTCTGGAAGAAATTCCAGAGCGTGTGCCGATCGTTCGCCTGGTGAGTGGAACGATCGGCCATGATTGATCGCCGAAGGGTGATCGATCGCCTGCATGAGGGGCGACGATCGCCCCTCAGTTTTCTTAACTGGCGATCGATCGCCGGTTTTGGGCAATCGATCGCCCCTATATTTTTATGGGACAATTGTCCCTTTTGTCCCTCCTTTTGGCCGATTGTTTTATTAAGTTTTAATTTAAGTTCTTAATTGTTTTAATAATTGTTTTAAGTTTTGTTTATACTAATAGTTTTCGAACGATTTTAATGATTTAGTCTACGATTTAAATTCCACTCAAAAGTTACCAAGTTTATAAGGATAATATATAAATATATATATATAATACGAGAAAATAAGGGTACAGTGTTAGGGTTGCTACAAAAGATGTGCAGATAAAATCTTTGGAAACTATTCTTTGATTCAAAAAATTCTGTCATCTAAAAGCAACGAAAGGATTAAATACCCATAGAATCAAAACATAAAAGGAAGTTAAATCAAGGGAAATATTCTTAAAATGTAAAAGGAAACTAAATAAACTTCTAAGATAAAGGAAAGGAAAATATTCTTAAAACGTAAAAGGAAATTAAATAAACTAAAAGTTATGAAAAAAAATACTAGAAGTAATCCGTAAAAGCCTAAATTTTTTATGTGGACTCCAAGCCTGCACCACTCTTCCCAGGCTGAAGAAATTTGTCCCCGAATTTGTTGTAGCAGCAACGTCAGTGTTATCACCACGAAAAGGAACGAAATGCTTCACATTGAAAACATCGAAAGTGCGAATGTGAGGAGGTAGCTTTAGGCTATAAGCGTTGGGATTAATTTTGGCTATACCTCGAGAGGGTCAGGGGAGAGCTTGTTATACTTATGTACTGGAATGCGGTCTTTGGTCAAGGTAGCCCACACCAAATCTCCCACAGTGAACTAGAGAAGACGGCGCTTAGCATCGGCGTCGTGCTTGTACTTCGCGGTGGTAGTTTCCAAATGTTCGTAAGTGGCCCAGTGGATGCGTTGGAGTTTGTTGACAAAGTCGGCGGCCATACCGTGGATGCGACTTAAGTCAGGCACTATGTAACGACCCCAGAGGGATCGTCACATAATTCATGACTTTCTTAATCATTTAATTCTTGTTACTCATACTTTATTCTTTTTTGGTAATATATATTTTTATGAAACATGATTTAGCTTAAGACATCACACATTGGGCATCACTCGGCAGAGGAGCACATTATACATCTGCCGGCGGGCAGGGTAAAATGCTCCATCCGATAAAAGACTTTAGCTCTTAAGCTGCACCTACCGATGGAGAAATAAACTTGCATCTGCCGATCATGTCCCAACAGATTTCTTTACTTAATTACTTACTCTTGCCGGTCGCTAAACGACAAGCATGGAGTTCACATCTTCCGGTAGAGAAGGATTTCATCATCCGATTCGTCACGTGAAATTCGCGTGACTCACTTATCACCGCCTAATAGAGGACATCATCCGGTGAACATGTGCTTCTCACGTGTATAATTAAAAACATGACCCGGTCACTAAACGACAAGGTAACCCTCGCATCATCCGGTAACTAGACGACAAAGTTATACTTATATCATCCGATGGCTAAAACACTCTACTTCTTCCGGTCACTGGACGATGAAGTAACACTTACATCATACGATGGCTAAACACTCTACATCTGCCGATCACTAGACGACAAATTAACACTTTCATCATCTGATGGCTTAAACATTCTACATCTGCCGATCGCTAGACGACAAATAGCACTTTCATCATCCGATGGCTTAAACACTCTACATCTGCCGATCGCTAGACGACAAAATAGCACTCTCATCATCCGATAGCTTAGACGCACTACATCTGTAATATCCGGCTCGTACGGATTCTTGAGGATATTATTATTATATTATTGGACGGTATTTTTGTAAATATGTCAAATCAAGTCCGTTTTACGAAAAGAAAGCGTCATGACGATCCTAACAATTAATAGAAATTTTAAATAAATTTAGGGAATTTTCGGAATAATATCGATATATTCCGAGTAAATACGCTTTTCGTAATATAAAGGACGTTTTAGTAGAAATAGTAAACAAGGTCTGAATTGCGAACGGACAGTTTTAATAAATCCCAAATAATAAGTTGAATTTATTGGCGAAATAACGAAATTCGAATGGTCGAAAACACGAGAGGGCAAAACGGTAAATGTAATTTGTATTAATGTTAATAGGAATTATAATTATAATTATAATTATTATTAATATTATTATTAATAATAAAATAAAATCAACAGAATGGCAATTGCCATTCTGTTGATTCGAGCCCGACGCCGAGAACGAAAGGAGAGGGGAGACCGACGCGAGCGACGATCGGCCGAGCAAACCGCCGTCGATTTCCAACGATCTCCGGCCAGATGGCGGTGGCGTGGGGATTCCGGCCCGTCTTCGTGTGAAAAATCGACCGGTAAGTCGATTTTGTTCCTCTGTTTCTTGCTCGGTTTTTGGCCGAGGGTGTCGAGCTCGATTGAGCTCCGATCACCGGCCGTTTCTGGCCGTTCTCGTCGGTGAATGGCCGAGCTCATGGCCGGCAAGGATCTCCCGGCAACGGTGAGCTCGATTTGGCCGAAAACAGGGAACCCCAAATTTGGGGGTTTTGGTTTTCGGTGTGATGGCTCAGGATTTCGATTAATTTAGGCTAATTGAGGCTAATTGGGATTGATTGGTGAGGAATCGGAGGAGAATTGATGAAAATCGAAAAAGGGGATTTTTGGTTTAAAGGGGCAGTTCGGGTTTTGCTGCATTTGACCTATCTGCGGTCGATTGTTTTAAAATTCCTTTTGACAGGTTAAAATAGGTTATTAGAGGAGCACGTGGCCGCTGGAATCGTTTGATTCCGATAACCGACGCGAAAGTTACGCGCATTCGAAGTTTCGGGTCGGTTTTTACCGAACCCAAATTAGGGTCCGAAATTATTAGGTTTATAGAAATTAACGATATAAAGGACGTATTGAACGTTATTGGACGGAGTTAGAGTGAATTACGAGAAATGTTAAAATTTGGGAATTTTCGGGTTTTTGGGAAAACTCGTTAATTGTGATTTTAAACTATCGAGCGTTAATCGTTGTTTAAATACTTCGATTAGTTAGGTTAATATTTTAGGAAAATTCCTTAGTTAAGGTTTTTGTTAAATTTGGACGTTTAGAAGTTTAAACTCGTTTTAACGATAAACGTTGTAAATTGCTCAGGTGAACAGTGCTCGTGGACGGAGTTTGAGCTGCAACGGACACGAGGTAAGTTCTCGTGATCTTCTCTGGCCGATTGGCCTACACCGTACGTCGAATGTCGTGTCGAGGAATTTTGGAGACGCACTTGTTTTATATTGCTTTGGTTGGGTAGCTAGGTTTATTTGTTTTATAGATTATGTTTTACAGTCTTTGATGGTATACAGTATTGCTTGTTTACTTTAAGATATGAATTGTTCATGCATCATGGTTAACGAAAAGAGAAATGAAAAAGTAAATGAAAAGGTTAACGAAAAGGCTAACGAAAAGGATAACGAAAAGGTAAACGAAAAGATTAACGAAAAGGTTAACGAAAAGGTGAATGAAAAGGTTAACGAAAAGGTAAACGAAAAGGTGAACGAAAAGGTTAACGAAAAAGCTAACGAAAAGGATAACGAAAAGGTAAACGAAAAGATGAACGAAAAGGTTAACGAAAAGGTGAACGAAAAGGTTAACGAAAAGGCTAACGAAAAGGATAACGAAAAGGTAAACGAAAAGATTAACGAAAAGGTTAACGAAAAGGTGAACGAAAAGGTTAACGAAAAGGCTAATGAAAAGGATAACGAAAAGGTAAACGAAAAGATTAACGAAAAGGTTAAAGAAAAGGTAAACGAAAAGGTTAACGAAAAGGCTAACAAAAATAATAACGAAAAGGTAAACGAAAAGGTTAACGAAAAGGTGAACGAAAAGGTTAACGAAAAGGCTAACGAAAATAATAACGAAAAGGTAAACGAAAAGGTTAACGAAAAGGTGAACGAAAAGGTTAACGAAAAGGCTAACGAAAAGGATAACGAAAAGGTAAACGAAAAGATTAACGAAAAGGTTAAAGAAAAGGTAAACGAAAAGGTTAACGAAAAGGCTAACGAAAATAATAACGAAAAGGTAAACGAAAAGGTTAACGAAAAGGTGAACGAAAGGTTAGCGAAAAAGTAAAACGATTGTATGGTTTAATGAACTCATAGAACAGCATGCATTGCATTTACGTAGAGCTTACTGGGATTTTATCTCATAGTGTGTTATGTACGGTGTAGGTGATCTAGTTATCGAGGAACCAGGTGAGGATGAGATTCCTCCTCCTGAGACATGATACAGTTGACGACGGATGGACGCGGGAGTGTGTTGGCGCAGTCGAGACGTATTTTGACCCGTGGGACTCATGGTTAGGTATTTTGATAGTTTTGGGAATTGTCTGGATGAAAGATGTATAGATTTTGAGGGTTTTTGGACGTTTTGGGCTGATGGTTGTATAGACATTATAGGATGCTTGGCTCTGGTAGTTGATAGGTTGATATTTTAATGTTCTGAACGTTTTGGAAACCTGTTGTTATAAACTGTTTTGTGATTTTGAAACAGGAGGATTTGTTAAACTTTTAAACGGAACCACGCAGTTTATTTTCATGAAAATGTACTTTGTTATAGTTGCGTTTCGAGTCGGCTTTGAGTTGGTATTTCGGAAGACGTATGAGTATCGAGTGTTTATGTACGTATTGGTTTAATAAATTATTTTTTTATTTGTTTTAAATGTTTTATTAAATTGATTTTAAATTGTTTTCAAATCGTTTCCGCATGAACGCTAAGAATAAAGGAAAAATGAAAAATTTGTACGGTAATTAAGGGTAAATACGGGCACAGTATTAGGGGCGTTACAACATCTACCGGTCACTAGACAACAAAATAACACTCTCATCATCCGATAGCTTAAATGTACTACATCTACCGGTCACTAGACGACAAAATAACACTCTCATCATCCGATAGTTTGACCTTCACTGACTTCAAAATTCATTGGCATAACATTCATATTAATGTAAATCAATAACTCACCCAGAATTCATATAGCGGAAGACTTAAGCAAACAGACCAACCAATACTCCTTAAAGTTATTTCCAGATTCAATGTTATGAAATAGACTCATCCTACTTAAACTATCATATTCGTCATCATAATTAAAATCATAAAAACATTAATCAGGGGTCTCATTTGCCATCCAACCACAGATTTGCCCCCTGAACACCTTCCAGCAACCGAGCTTAGACATCCTCATTAACTTTGAGATCCTTACCTGAAAACTCGTCACCTACATCATAAGGTTTAAACTATAAGCCTAATGCTTAGTAAAGAATGCAGTACTAATAAGTATGCATGAATGCTCATTTTGAGAAAATAAATGCTCATGAATCTTTTCTTATTCATATTCATACTCAAGTCTTTATCCTTGTTCATCATTCATATTCATTGTTCATAATCATCATTCATATACATCATTCATGTTCATCGTTCATATTCATTGTTCGTCATCATCATTCGTATACATCATTCATGTTCATCATTCATATTCATTGTTCACGTTGTGTGGATTAAGGGAGGATTTGTGCCGGTAAAGGGGGTTTGACAATGAGAGTGCACATAGTTCCCTTGCGGGTCGTATCATGGTCCTTCTTTTGGACAGTGACATACGCCAAACCGCCCCCAACCCTCACTTAATTCACGTTGCATAAGTTTTATATTCTTATCTTGTTCATGAGAAAGCATACTCTTAAAACATTTTCATATGCATAAAACATTCATGATGCATGAACATGAAGATTCTTAAATCATCAAGCTACAGAACAGAGCACCATTCGACGTGAAACCTTACCATTGAGCTAATCATCAGCATAAACATTAGACAGTAACATAAGGGAAACTTCTAATCATCATATGGGTTTCTACCTAGCATCCTTTGATGTAGGGTCCTAATGACCGAGAAACCTGCACATTCACTTACCTGGTCTCCTTAGCAATTTGAGCTCCTTTCTCTTCAAACTTCTTCACCTAAAACATTTACATTGCAGTAGTTAAAACAAAATCCTATTAGTTCTAATCACAAGTCATCCTAGGATCTAATACCTATAGTCACTCCCGAATCCTTAGTATAGTTCTCTTTGCAGTCCGAAATCCAAAACCCAAAACAGACAGATTCGATTAGCGATAACTCAGGGTTGGTTGTTTAATGTCCAAAATCGATTCGGAATGACATTACCACTTTCGGATTTTAAAATACCCTTACTAATACTCGGCCATTGAAGAACCCAGAACTTCAACACATAGCAGAAAACAGAGCTTAACGACTAAAAGATAGCTACATTGCCAAACTCGTACCTCGAGCACAAAGTAGCCGAGGAGCAGCAAGGAAATCGATCGTCGAAAGAGGGATTTCCAGCTGACAGAGAACGAGAGCTTGGGAGGGGAAATCGCCGAGAGTAAGAGATGACGGCTACAGTGGTTTAAATGAGGTTTGAATCCTTTCCTTTTTCTTTAAATACTGGTCTCAATCCTCCATTATTACAACTTTGCCACACAACCTAGTTTAAATCCACATGTAATTAATTAAGCTTGGCATAAAATTCTAAACCGTGAAGATTAAATATTTGTGACCGTTAATACAATTAAGAAGTCACCTGGTTGAAGTTGTCGGGTGTTACATCCACCCCTCCTTAAACAAAATTTTCGTCCCCGAAAATTGATCAAGCGAAGAGTTCTGGATATTTGTTCATCATGTCCTGTCGCCTTTCCCATGTGGCTTCCTCAATACCATGATTCATCCATAAAACTTTCACCAGTGGAATCTCTTTATTCCTCAGAGTTTTCACTGCAGATTCCAAAATTCGCACTGGCTTCTCTTCATATGTTAGTGTCGGCTCAATCTCAAAATCCACTGGTTTAACAACTTGTGTAGGGTCCCGTATGCATTTTTTTAACATTGACACATGGAAGACATTATGAATCCTTTCCAATGATGGCGGCAATTGCAATCTGTAAGCCGTACTGCCAATCCTTTCTAAGACGGGGAATGGTCCAATAAATCGTGGGTTTAGCTTTCCTTTCTTTCCAAATCTTAAAACTCCTTTAAATGGTGAAATCCTCAGGAAAACTTCATCACCAACAGAAAACTCAAGGTCTCTTCTCCTCTGGTCTGCATAACTCTTCTGTCGGCTCTGTGCAGTTATCATTCTTTTCCTAATAGTGGCAATCTTGTCCGACATCTGTTGCAAAATCTCGGGACCTAGGAGTTTTGCTTCACCGACCTCATCCCAGTACAAAGGTGACCTGCACTTCCTGCCATACAGTGCTTCATAAGGTGCCATACCTATGGTGGACTGGTAACTATTGTTGTAAGAGAATTCAACCAATGGCAGGTATCGACTCCACGACATTTGGAACTCAAGCACACATGCTCTCAACATATCCTCGAGTATTTGAATTGTCCGTTCAGATTTTTCATCGGTTTGTAGGTGTAATACCCGGCTTGTACGGGTTTTTGGATATATTACATTATATTATTATATCATTATTTGATGGCATTTTTAGTAAATATGTCAAATCAAATCAGTTTCGCAAATGGAAAGCGTCATTATGATTCTAACGATTAATAAGAATTTTAAGGAAATTCTGGGAATTTTCGGAGATTAAACGCTATATTCCGAGTAGATACGTTTATCGTAATGTAAAGGACGTTTGAATAAAAATAGTAAACGTGGTCCGAATTGCGAACAGACAGTCTTAATAAATCTCTAATAATAAGTTGAACTTATTGGTAAAATATGGAAATTTGGAAAAGTCGAATAGCTGGACGATTAACGAACCGAAGGACGAAATCAATATAAAAATCAGTGAAGGGCAATATAGTAATTTACAATTTCATTTTTTATAAAATAACCTAATTTCTTTCTCTCCCTCACTTTCTCTCTTTTCTTCTCTGGATTTCACGAACCAGAGAGCTTCTCCTCTCGCGGCCGCCGATGCCCTTCCCTGTTCTGACTCCGTCCGACCTCCATTCGTTCTGATTTCTTCACGGTTTCTCCTCCTCTCGCTACCCTCGGTAAGTAGCTTCGGTCTTTGAGCGTTAAATTCCAAGTTTTAGGTCGATTTAACGTTAGGGTTTCGATTAGGGTTTCGATAAAAATGTCGAATTAGGGCTCGTAATTAATAGGTTAGCCGTGATTAAGTATGTATTGAACGTATTTGACGTTATTGGACGAAGGAAAATCAATTTGTGAAAAAGTTAAAAATTGGTAAATTTCCGGGTTTTTGAGAAAAACTCGTTAATTGAGATTTCGGATTATCGAGCCTTAATTGACGTTCTAAATGCTTTGATTAGCTAAGTTGGAATTTAGGAAATTCATTAGTTAAGGATTTTATAATTTGAACGTTTATAATTCAAATTGGTTTTAACGGTGGATATCGTGTTTTCCTCAGACACACGACTCCCGTGGACGAAGATTGAGATTCTGCGCGCCCAAGGTAAGTCTTCGTGACTTACTCTGACCAATTGGTCTACACCATACTTCGATGTCGTATCGAGGATCCCTGAAGAGATGTTTGCTTTAAATTCGCTTTGGTTGGGTAGTTAGGTTTAAATTGTTGTAGGTTAGTTTAATTTCGGTCTTGATGGTATGCACGTTGTTTGTTTATCGCACGGTTATATTATGCACATATCTGTTCATGCATCACGTATTTCAAAGGTCATGAAAACGAATTTCTGCACGTATTTTAAGAAAATGAACGAACCTCTGTAATGAATGAATGTAATCTGTCTGTATCTGGTCATGCGAGATGGGGCTCAGGCACGTCTGTGCGTGTTGCAAGCGTGTACCCCCCCCCCCTCTAGGTGGAAAGGGTAGTCCGACCGCTGGATAGGCCCTCTCCATTTAGTGGGTCGAGGTCTCGGTGACAATCTGTCTGTCTGCGACGTAATGAATCTGTAATCTGAATCTGTCATGCATGTTTTCTGAATGACATCTGCACGCATGCATCTGCATTTACGTAGCTTACTGAGATTTAATTATCTCATAGGTGTCTGTATGGTGTAGGTGATATCTTTGGTGACATCGAGCCAGGTGAGGACGATGTTCCTCCTCCTGACGTAGGTGGCAGCTGATGGATGATGGTCGTGGGAGTGCGCTGAGTAGTCGAGGCGCGATATGACCCGTGGGGATGTATGTATGGACTCTGGGGTTATTTTGGGATATTTTGAATTGATAATTGTATAGAGTATTTTAGGTTGTTTGGATCTGGATAGGGGTTAGACAATGTTTTGGTAACTGTATGTAAAAGCTTTGGTTTAAACTGTTTTGATAAACGTTATAAAATGTTTTGATTCGTTTTGGGATTGGTACGGGTAAGCTCGGTTTTTAGAGCTATCCACGCAGTTGGACTTCGTAAAGTCCGCTGCAAGTGGAAGAGAATTGTAAAAGGGGTTACTCTCTGGAATCGGATTCCAGAGAGATGAAAGTTTGAAATTTTGAAACGTTGTTGTGAGTATAGGCGTGATGTAATAGGATTTTGCTCTCTCGAATTCAGATTTCCAGAGAGCTAATTGATGTGTTTGTGAAGCATGAAGTGTTGAGGAGAATTGTCGATGAAGTGTTGGAGTGTTTGAAGGAGGGGATCGCTGCATTGTGTGCAGCGATCGATCTCTGCTGCAGAGCAGAGATCGATCGCTGCTTGCTTGTAAAGCTGCAGCGATCGATCTCTGCTCTGCAGCAGAGATCGATCGCTGGTGCTATGAAGCAATGCAGCGATCGATCTCTGCTGCAGCGCAGAGATCGATCGCTGCCTCGGCACAGCGATGCAGCGACCAGTCGCTGCACTGGTCGCTGCCTCTAATTTCAGGGCCTGGACAGTTTTGCCCCTTTCTTCTGCGTGGTTTTTAAATGTTTTTATTAAATGTTTTGAAGTTTTATTAAATAGTTTTAGTTTATGTTTTAAATGATTTACTAAACGAATTTTGATTTCGATTCCGGTTTCGGTTTCGATTTCAATTCTGCTTAACGTCAAGTTTTAAAGTTTAAAAAAAAAATAATAATACGGAAATACGGGTACAGTATTAGGGGTGTTACAGTAGGTGGAAGGCAGTGCTGAATGCAAACTTTGCCAAAACCTTGAGGTGAATCTAGGATCACGATCGGATACAATAGATAAAAGAATTTCATGCAATCTGATGATTTCTTGGACATACAGATTAGCAAGTTGGTCTATTGTGAAAGTCATTCTTATAGGTATAAAGTGTACCGACTTTGTCATTCTATCAACCACGACCCAAATACTATCATGTCCTTTAGTTGTCTTTGGCAAACCTACTACAAAATCCATGGCAATGTTTTCCCATTTCCACTCAGGGATTGGTAGGGGTTGAAGGGTACCTCCTGGGCGTTGGTGTTCTGCTTTAACCTGTTGGCATACCAAACATGACTCCACATACATAGCAACATCCCTCTTCAAATTTGGCCACCAATAATGTAACCTTAAATCCCGATACATCTTGGTGCTACTAGGATGTACAGAAAAGGAAGAAGAATGAGCTTCAGCCAAGATCAACTCTCGCAACTCCCTATCATTCGGAATGTACCATCGGTTCTTAAATTTCAAAATACCGTCATTAGAGAGACTGAACTCCAAGGAGGCGTCCTTTAACTTATTCATCATGCTACTGTTCTCTTTCGGATCCTTTTGTTGTGCCTCCTTGATCCTGTCCAAAATAGTTGGTCGGATAGATAAATCAGCCAGTAAAGTTGACAGCTCGGGAACTATTTCGAATTCGAACCTCTGAACTTCCTTCCTCAAAGGTACAGACATGGTTGATAACGCGGGTTGCATTGTCGTCGACATTCTTCTTAAAGCATCGGCTACAGCATTAGCCTTGCCTGGATGATACTTAATTTCGAAGTCATAATCTTTAACAAATTCTAACCAACGTCTCTGCCTCATGTTTCATTCCTTTTGAGTAAAGAGGTACTTCAGGCTTTTATGGTCAGAGAATACTTCACACTGTTGTCCATACAGATAATGTCTCCAAATCTTTAATGCAAAAACAATTGCGGCTAATTCCAAATCGTGAGTGGGGTAGTTCTGTTCATAATTCTTTAACTGCCTGAAAGCATAAGCCACGACCTTGCCGTCCTGCATCAAGACATACCCCAGTCCAACTTTGAATGCATCACAATAAACGCTAAACTTTCCTCCTTCAGTTGGGAGAGTCAAAAGTGGGGCTGTCGTTAACTTCAGCTTAAGTGTCTGGAAGCCATCTTCACATGCTTCGGTCCAAGAGTACTTGGTGTCCTTCTTTGTTAAACTAGTTAAAGGCTTAGCTATCGTAGAAAATCCCTTAATAAACTTCCTATAATAGCCTGCCAAACCAAGAAAACTACGGACTTCACTAACATTCCTTGGCTGTGGCCAGTCCTTAACAGCCTGAATCTTAGTTGGATCTACTGATATACCCTCAACAGAAATGACATGGCCTAAAAAGTTAACCTTATACAACCAGAACTCACATTTGGATAACTTGTCATAAAGTTGTTGCTGTCTCAGGGTGATCAAAACTATCCTTAAGTGTTCTATATGGTCAGCTTCAGTCTGTGAGTATATGAGAATATCATCTATGAATACAATCACAAACTTGTCCAAGTAATCACGAAACACTTGATTCATCAAATCCATAAAAGCTGCAGGTGCGTTGGTTAACCTAAACGACATCACAAGGAATTCATAATGTCCATAACGGGTCCTAAAAGCTGTCTTAGGTATATCACTTTCCTTAACTTTCAGTTGGTAGTACCCCGAACGCAAGTCAATCTTTGAAAACACCTTAGCTCCTTGCAATTGGTCAAACAAGTCGTCAATTCAAGGCAAGGGGTATTTGTTCTTAATTGTCAACTTGTTCAATTCTCGGAAATCTATGCACATCCTTAGGAAACCATCTTTCTTCTTAACGAATAACACAGGCGCACCCCAGGGAGAACTACTAGGGCATGTGAATCCCTTGTCTACTAGTTCCTGTAGTTGGACTTTTAACTCCTTTAGTTCAACAGGCGCCATGCGATAAGGATTCTTAGATACGGGTAATGCCTTGGGATACGTATCAATTACAAATTATATTTCTCTATCGGGTGGTAATCCTGGCAAATCATCCATAAACACATCAGGAAACTCTTTAACTATAGCAATATCTTGCAGCTCTACTTTGTTCTTTACCCGAATATCGATTACACTAGCTAGATAACTCTCACAACCATCTTTCAATAACCGCTGAGCCTCAAGCGAGGATATAATCGGTATCTTACTTTTTTTTGGGATAGCTTGGAAAGTGTACTGATCTCCATTAGGGGGTCGAAATTCGACCAATCCAGACCTACAACTTATCGTGGCATAATGCCTGGATAACCAATCCATTCCTAATATAACTTCATATCCCTTCATGTCAACTACAATCAGTTCTACATATAACTTCTTATCTCCTAGGGACACAATATCGCCTTTCAATATCTGCTCAGAATACAAGGACTTTCCTGATGGTAACATCACACTAAATGGCCTATCAGCTGGTAAGTATTCTAACTTATGCTTACATGCAAACAAGGTTGCAATAAATGAGTGTGTGGCACCCGTGTCTATAAGTGTATAAGCAGAAACACCACAGATCATAATTTTACCTGTTATGACCGTATGCTGCATGGTGTCTTCGTCTTCCATCATAGCAAAGACTCGGGGCATTACTCTTGCTCGGTTTGGATCTGGTGGCATGGGGCAGTCTCTGACTACATGTCCGACCTTGTCACATCTAAAACAGCGGCCAGAAAGTAACTTGCATTCGCCGGGATGGTTCTTCTGACAGGTGGGGCATAGAGGGGCCATTGGTCGCTTTCCTTTTCCCTGATCATCATTTGGATTGAAGGGTCTCTTTATACCTTGTTGTTGTTGTTGTTGTTGTTGTGGTCCCCTGTTCTGTTGCGGCTACCATCCTTTGTTCTGATGTGGTGGCGGCTGAGTTTCCTTCGTGAATTTTCTTGGCTGCTCGTGCTGTGCATATGCTGTCATTTCTGCCTCTTCCAGCTGGAAGGCCTTAGCCGTCACTTCGCCGTAAGGTACATTGTGTATCCCAGCAGTCTTTACTTTCATGTACAAACTCGGCTTCAGTCCTTGAACAAATTGGTAAATCCTGTCCTCATCATCCTCAATCATTCGGGGAGCAAACCGTGATAAAGCATCAAATTTGCATATGTAATCCGTCACAGAGCCAGTTTGTCGCAGATTCATGAACTCCTTCTTCTTGTTGGCCCAAACAGTCCTATTGAAGTACTTGTCAAAGAAGGCAGTCTTACACATTTCCCAAGTCAAAGCTCCTGCATTAGCAGTGTTCTGGATTGAATCCCACCAATGCCTTGCTCCCAATTGCAAATGAAAGACAGCATACGTGACCTTATCTCCTTCGTCAACCTTTGCATACTTAAACATGTCCTCTATCTTTCGAACCCATTCCTCAGCATAAATAGGATCTGAAACATGTCCATTAAATACCGGGGGTCGAAGCCGGTGGAAACGCTCACCCCCATGATCATGAGTTGCATTAGTACTGGAGTTGCCTTGTTCCTCTCTAGCAGTCATCAGCTTTTCGATCTGGCGAGATTGGCGCATGACCAACTCTGTCAACTAAGCAATGGCATTGCTATCCTCATTGGTCTCTCTCTGCTGACCTCTAACCATTTTTGGGATTCCTAGACAAATAATTATAGATACATCTTAACTTAATGACATTTACTGAAATCGTAAATACTTACAGTTGCTGGAGTGTACTCAGATGGCATTCTGTGCTGGGTGGCAGTCTGCAGAATCGATTTTAGAACCAGGTTTTGCTCTGATACCATAATTGTAACGACCCCAGAGGGATCGTCACATAATTCATGACTATCTTAATCATTTAATTCTTGTTACTCACACTTTATTCTTTTTTGGTAATATATATTTTTATGAAACATGATTTAGCTTAAGACATCACACAATGGGCATCACTCGGCAGAGGAGCACAATATACATCTGCCGGCGGGCAGGGTAAAATGCTCCATCCAATAAAAGACTTTAGCTCTTAAGCTGCACCTACCGATGGAGAAATAAACTTGCATCTGCCGATCATACCCCAACAGATTTCTATACTTAATTACTTACTCCTGCCGGTCGCTAAACGACAAGCATGGAGTTCACATCTTCCGGTAGAGAAGGATTTCATCATCCGATTCGTCACGTGAAATTCGCGTGACTCACTTATCACCGCCTAATAGAGGACATCATCCGGTGAACATGTGCTTCTCACGTGTATAATTAAAAACATGACCCGGTCACTAAACGACAAGGTAACCCTCGCATCATCTGGTAACTAGACGACAAAGTTATACTTATATCATCCAATGGCTAAAACACTCTACTTCTTCCAGTCACTGGACGATGAAGTAACAGTTACATCATCCGATGGCTAAATACTCTACATCTGCCGATCACTAGACAACAAATTAACACTTTCATCATCCGATGGCTTAAACACTCTACATCTGCCGATCGCTAGACGACAAATAGCACTTTCATCATCCGATGGCTTAAACACTCTACATCTGCCGATCGCTAGACGACAAATAGCACTTTCATCATCCGATGGCTTAAACACTCTACATCTGCCAATCGCTAGACGACAAAATAGCACTCTCATCATCCGATAGCTTAGACGCACTACATCTACCGGTCACTAGACAACAAAATAACACTCTCATCATCCGATAGCTTAAATGTACTACATCTACCGGTCACTAGACGACAAAATAACACTCTCATCATCCGATAGCTTGACCTTCACTGACTTCAAACTTCATTGGCATAACATTCATATTAATGAAAATCAGTAACTCACCCAGAATTCATATAGCGGAAGAATTAAGCAAACAGACCAACCAATACTCCTTAAAGTTATTTCCAGATTCAATGTTATGAAATAGACTCATCCTACTTAAACTATCATATTCGTCATCATAATTAAAATCATAAAAACATTAACCAGGGGTCTCATTTGCCATCCAACCACAGATTTGCCCACTGAACACCTTCCAGCAACCGAGCTTAGACATCCTCATTAACTTTGAGATCCTCACCTGAAAACTCGTCACCTACATCATAAGGTTTAAACTATAAGCCTAATTGTCACGACCCTTACCCGTGATATCATATAATTCTCTTTTTTTTTTTTTTTTTTTAAAAAAAAACTTTCTCTCGAACTGTACTTAAGCGGAAACCTTAATCGAAATGGAAATCGGAATTAAAATCGAAGTTCGTTTAATAACTCGTTTAAACAATTACTAAAACAATAAACTTTAAACAATAAACAATTAATTAATAAAAGAAAATCATTTAATAAAACTTTTTTTTTTTTAAAAGGGGCGACCGAACGCTTGATGTTATGCCATCGGGCACCCCTTGCACAGCCGCCCGAACGCTTAACCTCAAGCGTTCGGTCGGTTCACGTTCTGTTTCCAGAACGTGAAATCCCACTCCCAAACCGACCGAACGCCACTCTACCCGCGCACAGTCGCCAAACTCTCTGGAAAACCCGAGAGTTCTGCGTTCCAACTCCTATCCTTCTTCGATCCGTCGCCCTGCTCACCACATTCATCCACTTAACCCACACAAAACACAACCCAAAACATACAACGCACAAAACACTACCACTCCTTTCCCTTTACTCCCAAAATCTTACATATCTCATAAAATACTCTCTAAACATAACATTTACTCAAATGCTCAAAACAACACAATTTACGTTAAACATAATCGAATTTCATAAAAACGAATCGCGTGGTTCCGTTTAAAAGTTTAACAATCCTACCTGTTTTAAATCATCAAAAACATCACAAAACATCTTGCATTTTCTATACAATCACCCAAATACCCTAAAACATATCTAAACGTATTAAAAATCCATCGAATTCATTATTATCCCAACAATACCCAAAAACTCTCAAAACATTTAACCGTGAGTCCACCAACCTAGCCAAAACACTAGCCGCCGCCACGAGCTCCGCCCATCAACCGCTACACTTGATCATCGTAAGGTGGTTCCTCACCTTCGTTCTCGTCACCTACATCATACAATAACTACATTAAGCCTAATGCTTAGTAAGGAGCGTACTAGACATAACATCACATATATGCATGACATTTGTAAAACCGTTTCATTTTGTAAAACCTTTTTCTTGTCCCGTGAAAACATTCATTTACTCCCGTGAGAACCATTCATTTACTCCCGTAAGAACCATTCATTTACTCCCGTAAGAAACATGCATTTAGTCCCGTGAGAAACTTCATTGAAACCATTCATTTACTCCCGTGAGAACCATTCATTTACTCCCGTGAGAACCATTCATTTACTCCCGTGAGAACCATTCATTTACTCCCGTGAGAACCATTCATTTACTCCCGTGAGAACCATTCATTTACTCCCGTGAGAAACATTCATTTACTCCCGTGAGAACCATTCATTTACTCCCGTGAGAACCATTCATTTACTCCCGTGAGAACCATTCATTTACTCCCGTGAGAACCATTCATTTACTCCCGTGAGAAACATTCATTTACTCCCGTGAGAACCATTCATTTACTCCCGTGAGAACCATTCATTTACTCCCGTGAGAACCATTCATTTACTCCCGTGAGAAACATTCATTTACTCCCGTGAGAAACATTCATTTACTCCCGTGAGAAACATTCATTTACTCCCGTGAGAACCATTCATTTACTCCCGTGAGAACCATTCATTTACTCCCGTGAGAAACATTCATTTACTCCCGTGAGAACCATTCATTTACTCCCGTGAGAACCATTCATTTACTCCCGTGAGAACCATTCATTTACTCCCGTGAGAACCATTCATTTACTCCCGTGAGAACCATTCATTTACTCCCGTGAGAAACATTCATTTACTCCCGTGAGAAACATTCATTTACTCCCGTGAGAACCATTCATTTACTCCCGTGAGAACCATTCATTTACTCCCGTGAGAAACATTCATTTACTCCCGTGAGAAACATTCATTTACTCCCGTGAGAAACATTCATTTACTCCCGTGAGAACCATTCATTTACTCCCGTGAGAACCATTCATTTACTCCCGTGAGAAACATTCATTTACTCCCGTGAGAACCATTCATTTACTCCCGTGAGAACCATTCATTTACTCCCGTGAGAAACATTCATTTACTCCCGTGAGAACCATTCATTTACTCCCGTGAGAACCATTCATTTACTCCCGTGAGAACCATTCATTTACTCCCGTGAGAACCATTCATTTACTCCCGTGAGAACCATTCATTCTATTGACTCCCGTGAGAACCATATTTACTCCCGTGAGAACCATTCATTTACTCCCGTGAGAAACATACATTTAATCCCGTGAGAAACATACATCATTCTTTCATTTAATCTTTTCATAAAATCATGTTCGTAAACAGTTCATATGCATTTTACTAAAACATGATGCATGAGGAGACATACACGTAAGGAAAACCTATCACATGAGCACTAACATACACGTAAGGAAATCTTATCGAATGAACGCTACCTGAATCGCTAAGGCACTACTTAGCTACCCGTCGTTCCTTAGCTACCCGTATGACCACTTTCTTCCTAACAATCAACATTTTCAACATTGTACGACGTAGGGCCTTAGTGGCCGGAAAGCCTAACGCTCACTTACCTGGCGTCCTAAATATGCCGAGCACCGTCCTTTGAGCTTGAGTCACCTAGGGCATTTAACAACAAACCATTAATATCGACTCACGAACCACAAATCAAACAATTTGTCTTTTCGAGCTAGGACAAATTCTTCTAAAAACTCTAGATCACTTCATTTAGACATTTTATCGAGCACTTGGTGCTCACAACTTCAAAACCTCCATTAATGTCTTTCAACCACATTTCCAACAACCCTAACTTGACATTAATATCATCCAACACCATTAATCTACTCCAACAACTTCAAAAATCATTAATATATCATCAATGAGTAATAATCAAACAACCCTAACTATTTCTAACAAAACCCCTAATTTTCGTTACAAACCCTAACTCGAAATCACTCCAAAATGACAAATAAGCTTGACCAAAACGTAGAGCTTACCTAGCACGTTGTTTTGTTGAAGGAACTTGAAGGAAGAAATCGCCTAAAATGGATGAGAAATCGAACGATGGAAAAATGGCGATGGAGAGGAGAGGAAATCGCCAACTTGGAGAGGGAGAGGCTTCTATCGTGCGTGAAGGAGAAAGTGAGAAGGAGAGAGAGAGAGTCTTTTGTTTTTAATACAAATTTTGACTTTAACAATTACCTAAACACCCTTTTTGATATTTCCTTAGCTTAAATCATAATTCCGTCATCGGTTTAACTTCTCCGAAATTCCCTTATTCCTCCAAATATTCCTATTTATTCTTAGGGCTCTAACGAAACTTCCCGTTGGTCATTTGGAATTAATTTAATATTTCTACGAATTTAACACTCTATAATGCTTAAAATATTAAAATTCGAAACTTACGGTTCGAAATTCCTAAAACGAATTTTCCGGGTGTTACACTAATGCTTAGTAAGGAATGCAGTACTAATAAGTATGCATGAATGCTCATTTTGAGAAAACAAATGCTCATGAATCTTTTCTTATTCATATTCATACTCAAGTCTTTATCCTTGTTCATCATTCATATTCATTGTTCATAATCATCATTCATATACATCATTCATGTTCATCGTTCATATTCATTGTTCGTCATCATCATTCGTATACATCATTCATGTTCATCATTCATATTCATTGTTCACGTTGTGTGGATTAAGGGAGGATTTGTGCCGGTAAAGGGGGTTTGACACTAAGAGTGCACATAGTTCCCTTGCGGGTCGTATCATGGTCCTTCTTTTGGACAATGACATACGCCAAACCGCCCCCAACCCTCACTTAATTCACGTTGCATAAGTTTTATATTCTTATCTTATTCATGAGAAAGCATACTCTTAAAACATTTTCATATGCATAAAACATTCATGATGCATGAACATGAAGATTCTTAAATCATCAAGCTACAGAACATAGCACCATTCGACGTGAAACCTTACCATTGAGCTAATCATCAGCATAAACATTAGACAGTAACATAAGGGAAACTTCTAATCATCATATGGGTTTCTACCTAGCATCCTTTGATGTAGAGTCCTAATGACCGAGAAACCTACACATTCACTTACCTGGTCTCCTTAGCAATTTGAGCTCCTTTCTGTTCAAACTTCTTCACCTAAAACATTTACATTGCAGTAGTTAAAACAAAATCCTATTAGTTCTAATCACAAGTCATCCTAGGATCTAATAGCTATAGTCACTCCCGAATTCTTAGTATAGTTCTCTTTGCAGTCCGAAATCCAAAACCCAAAACAGATAGATTCGATTAGCGATAACTCAGGGTTGGTTGTTTAATGTCCAAAATCGATTCGAAATGACATTACCACTTTCAGATTTTAAAATACCCTTACTAATACTCGGCCATTGAAGAACCCAGAACTTCAACACATAGCAGAAAACAGAGCTTAACGACTAAAAGATAGCTACATTGCCAAACTTGTACCTCGAGCACAAAGTAGTCGAGGAGCAGCAAGGAAACCGATCGTCGAAAGAGGGATTTCCAGCTGACAGAGAGCAAGAGCTCGGGAGGGGAAATCGCTGAGAGTAAGAGATGACGGCTACAGTGGTTTAAATGAGGTTTGAATTCTTTTCTTTTTCTTTAAATACTGGTCTCAATCCTCCATTATTACAACTTTGCCACACAACCTAGTTTAAATCCACATGTAATTAATTAAGCTTGGCATAAAATTCTAAACCGTGAAGATTGAATATTCGTGACAGTTAATACAGTTAAGAAGTCACCTGGTTGAAGTTGTCGGGTGTTACACACTAAGTCAATTTGATGTTGAATATCGCGCAGTGACGGTAAACCAATGGGGAGGTTCACCTGGAAAATATCTCCAAACTCAGTGATCAAAGATTGGACCAACACTGGAACATTGGGGCTAGGGGTCACCCACTTGCCAATGGGAATGAAGACAACTTCCGTTTGTGTGATCTCTGCCTCGAACGCTTCTTAGGTAAGGAGGTTGGTGTTAGTGCAGTGGGGCCAGATTTTAATCGGGTTGGACAGTAGGAACATGAATTTCTTACCTCCGAACATAAAGCTATAGGCGTTGGTGTGTCCATCATGACTCGAGCGATAGTCGTATTGCCATGGCCGACCAAGCAATAAGTGGCAGACATCCATACCCACCACGTCACACATAACTTGGTCCTTGTAAATGGACCTGATGGAAAAACTTTCCAGAGCCCGTTGAAAAATTGTGACGTCTGTTCTAGTTTGTAACCACGACAACTTGTATGGCTTCGGGTGCTTCTCAGGTGTGAGTCACAATTTAGTGATCACTTATTCGACAATGATGTTCCCAACACTTCCGGAGTCGATTACGAATTTGCACACTTTGTCACCGTTAGTACAGGTCAACTGAAAAAGGTTATTCCGCATCCACGTTTTGTCGCGAACTTATGGAGCTAGCAGGATGTGACGCACCACCAAAGATTGGCCTGTATCACCGGTAATGAGTTCTAAGTTTGCACCCTCAAGATCAGGATCCTCGGTGTTGTAATAAATCTGGTTGCCAAGTCTTCGGCAAGGTATTCTTTGGTGAACAGCCCTGGTCATGGATTTTTTGAATAGTTGGCTTGTCGATGACCTGTCTCGCCACAACCAAAACAACGGATGCCACCACTGGTACGCAAGGGTGATTTCTGATAAGGGATCACCTCTTGCGGGGTTGACAACTTCGTAGGTGAGTGCGAAAGTCTGCGGCAGCGTGTTGGTTGTATTGGTCGACCCGAAAGTACGCCGAGATTGCTATTTTTTTGACTTGTAGAGCACGTTGATGCCCCTCAGACATGTTGTCGGGTTGAACATGTTGAGGATGTCTTCGATCAGCTACCGAAGTCCACTGACATACTGCGAGACCACTTGATCGTCTGTCTCCATTAGGTCGATTCTCGTCACAAACTTATAGAAGTCCGTGGTATAATCCGTCACAGATTTCACACCTTGGCACAAATTCTATAGGTTATGGTACATGGTCCTCGCGTAATTGTACGGAATGAACCTTTATGCATATGCTTCTTAAACTTGTCCCACGACTCGATTTTGAATTTGCTCTGCCGTGATCGGATCACTTTTGTCTATTGCCACCAAGATGCTACACGTCCACAGAATCGCGTGGCTATGAATACCCGGCTTTTCAGGATATTAATACTTTAATATAATGGCATTTTCGTAAATATGTCAAATCAAGCCTGTTTTACGAACAGAAAATTTTATTGGGATCTTAGTTATTAATATAGATTTTAGAAAAATTATGAGAATTTTAGGAGTTGTGACGCTAAATTACGGAAATTACGTTTCTCGTAATATAAAGGACGTTTTAGTAAAAATAGTAAACAAAGTTCGTTTTGCAAACGGACAGTTTTAATAGAACCCAAATAATAAGATGGATTTATTGGTGAAATAAGGAGATTTGGAGAAACCGAACAGTTAGCCAATTAAGGAAATGAAGGACGAAACAAATAGAAAATCAAAGGAAGGGCAAAACGGTAATTTGCCAAACCAAATTATAAACAACCTAAATCTTTTTCTTCTTTCTTCATTTCTCCTTTGCCGTGCGAAGAACCAGAGAGCGATGCTCTCTGCCGCCGACGATTCTCCCTCAACCGACGCCGATTTCTCCTCCGATCAACGTCGTTCCTTCACGTTTTCTCCTCCGATCAACGTTCAAGGTAAGATTCTACAGCTTTCAGACATTAGTTTTCAGTTTTAACGAAGTTATATGATTAAGTTTTACAATTAGGGTTTTGTTAAAATTGTGATTTAAGATTCGAAATTGATAGGTTTATCGAGTTTATGGATATAAAGGACGTATTGAACGTTATTGGACGAAGTTAAACTAATTTGCGAGAAATGTTAAATTTAATGAATTTCGGGTTTTTGGAAAAGCTTGTTATTGGATGTTTCATTGAATCGAGTGCGAATTGGTTGATAAAATGCCTCGATTAATTAATTTATAGCTTTAGAAGAATTTCCTTAGTTAATGATTTCATTAATTTGGACGTTAACAGTTCAAACGCATTTTAATGATAATTGTTGTGAATTGCCTTAGGTGAACCACACTCGTGGACGGAGCTAGCATTCAACGGACGTCAGGTAAGTTCTCGTGACTTACTCTAGAGGATCTTAGTGGATTGTTTGTTTTAAATTACTTTGGTTGGGTAGTTAGGTTAGTCGTTTATTAGGTTATGTTTTATTCGTCTTGATGGTACGCATGTTGGTTGTTTATTTTATGTTTATATCTGTTCATGCATCATAGTTTTAAAAACGTCATGAAAACGAATTTACGCATAGTTTTCATGAAAAAGAAATGCACGTAAAGGCAAGTAAAGTATCATGTAAACAACCCTCTGTATGTGGTTATCGGGGTGAGGTTCAGACCCGGCATTCCGTGGTGATTGGGTTTCCCTCCCTTCAGATGGTGTGGGCTGTCTAACCGCTTGACGGGTCCTATCCATCTACCGAGTGATAGGCTTCGGTAACCAAAAGAATGTCACGGTGAGAATGAATGAATGAATGAATGAATGAAGAAATGCATGAGTGATGGTGTTATAAAAATTGCACATACATGTTCATGCATAAGCATTTACGTAGAACTTACTAAGCCTTTAGCTCATAGTGTGTCTGTATGGTGTAGGTGATCGAGATACAGGTGAGGATGAGATCCCTCCACCCGAGGCATGAACAGTTGAAGAAAGATGGCCCGTGGGAGTGTGCTGGGCAGTCGGTGCGCATTTTGACACATGGGGATGTAGGTATATGTTTTGGGGACATGATATGAAATGTATAGTTGAACATATTTGGTTGTTTGGATCTGGATTAGTTGATAGGTTCATATTTGATGTTTTGGCAAACTATTTCTAAACGTTTTGTTAAAGCCTTTATATGATTTTTATGGAAATGCTCGGAGACGTTTTAGGTTGGGAACGGATGGCTCGAGTTTAGAGCTATCCATGCCGTTAGATTTAATAGTCTTATTCTAGTTTAAGTCGTGTTTTAAAGAATGTACGAGAAATAGAATGTGTGGTATATTTATTGAAGTTTAGTATTAAAATGAAGAAAATGGTGTAAGTGTGCAGGGGAAGAGAAGAAGAGTAATGAAGGAGGAAGGCTCTCTGGAATTCTCGGATTCCAGAGAGCATTTGTCAAAATAAAAAACAGAAAAGAAGAAAAGAAGAGAGGAGTCTCGCTACCGATTGCCGAAATGGGATCGCTGCAGGGGCGACTGGGCGCCAAGTGTGAGGGGCGACTGATCGCCTCTCCTATTTAATACTTCGACGATCGATCTCCTGAATTTGGAGATCGATCGCCTCTTCAATTTGAGGGACAAAAGTCTCTTTTGTCCCTCGGCCAATTAATTGTTTAATTTAAAGTTTTAATTAATAGTTTTAATTGTTAAATGTTTTATTAAACTAAAATATGTTTAGTTTTAAACTGTTTTAAGAAAATGAACTTCAACATTTTTAATTTCGATTCTGATTCCGGTTTAAACAGTTTTAATTCCGCACGAACATCATTAAGTTTATAAATGTAAGGATAAAAAAAAAAGAATACGGTAAAAATTAGGATACGGGTAAGGGTCGCTACAATTATGGTATCAGAGCCCCCGGGTTTTAAAATCGATTCTGTAGACTGCTCGACTGCACAACCACTACGCGGACATCCTTCCTCAACTGTAAGTACGTTTACTGCTTTGTCTGATTTAGATTTCTTAGAATTGTTTGCTTTGATTTTTTTAGGAGTTATAAAATATGGTTCGAGGAAAGGATCCTAGAGATGACACGTTAGATTGACTTCCGGAGTTGCTGGACCGTCAGTCTCAGCACATGGACCGGCAAGCACAACAAATCGAGAACCTAGTGAACCGAGAGAACCAGAGGACCCAAGATACGATGGTTCCTAGTAATCAGGGTATGCAGAACTTTCAAAGTCTACAGCCTCCAGTGTTCGATGGCCGATCATCGGATCTAGTTGTTGCGGAGGAATGGATCCGGGTTATGGAGGATATGTTGGAGTATGCCGAGGTGGGGAATGGGAGTAAGGTAGCTTATGTTACCTTCCACTTGACGATGGATGCCCGTTTCTAGTGGGATTTGATTAAAGCTACTACGGACGTGACGATTATGACGTGGGATCGGTTCAAGGCCATATTTTTTTATAAGTATTTCAGCCGCACAGTGAGGGCGGCAAAGAGGAATGAGTTCACACAGCTAAAGCAGACAGGTTCGGTTGCAGAGTATATAAGGAAGTTTGAGGCTTTGTCACGATTTGCACCACGTCTTGTCAGCGACAATGAAGAAAAGGTGCACCAGTTTATGGAGGGACTAGATCCAGAGATTCAGATGCACGTTATTGTATCAGGTATTATTGATGTGCCATATTCCGACATCGCAGCTAAAGCTTTGGACATTGAGGCTGCCAGGGCGACTTGTGTTAGGCCAAAGGAGCCAGCTAAGGACTTCTTTCGTGAGCTCCATCCTCAGACCCAGAATCAAGGCTGGCAACCGAGGGGACAACAGCAAACACAACCACGGGGAGCGAAGAGGCCCTATGACGGAACGGGCGACCAGGGAAAGGGAAAGCAAGTCCAAGAATCTACTCAGAAGCCTATATGCCTGAAGTGCTCGAGACCTCATTTTGGTGCCTGTAGATTGGGTACGGACAAGTGCTACAGATGCGGAGAGGTGGGCCACTATGCCCTACATTGTCCGAGGACTACTACTGACCAGAAGAAAGTTGCCCCAAGAATATTTGCTTTTATTGAGCCCGGTGACGTCGACGATGGCACCCAGCCATCTCTAATTGCAGGTACCGTCTTAATTACCTCTATGACAATATGTGTATAATAAAGATATATATTAATAATAATATTAGGTTCAGAAATAGAAATGTAAGAAAATAGAAGGTGGGTAAGAGGAATTTCTAGGCTAACCTCAAAGAGAAGACGGTAGGCTACATATAGGACAATAAAGACCATGTAAAAATATAGTTATACATTAGTAGTATTAGTTTGACTTAATCAACGGAGTTTGCGCACTTTAGGTTTAGCGACAATTAAAGGAATACACCCTATGAAATATGGTTTTTAAGTAGGTGGGGATTATGTCTAATTGACAACCCCCTTGGAGTATTAGAATACGACTAATCAAGAAAGATGAAAGTTTAGATATAAACCTATAGAGGGATGTCCTAAATTGTTGTAATACTTGGAGTGTGTTTAAATAGATGAAGTACCGTAGAAATCGTATATTGGGAATTCGTGTGAAGTTGAGAGTGTCTAGACGAAGATAGAATACAAGAGCTAAACTTTAGATAATTGTCGAGTAGAACAGTTAGAACCTGACAAGGAGGAGCGAAAGGTAGTGAGATTAGTTAGTAGATTCGATGTAGTCCTTGTGTGAATTTAAGAAAGAAGTAAAAGAGATTGTTGGGATTAAATGAGATGTTAAGATTGGAAGTATAGGTTGGCATGTAAAGATCTGCAAAGTGTGAAATTTGCGATTTATAGAATAAAGAGGGTGAGAATTTTCATAAAAACTATCTAAGTAAGCTTAGAAGTGAGGCGAAGTTAGCGAATTTCTTAGAGATCGACTCATGTTTGGCAAGTAGAGACAAAATAGTGTATAAATGGCTTAGGTTAGAATGACTAATTTAGAGCGCATCAATAAGGAAATGTAGAGACTTGACCGTGCTCAGAGCAAATAGAGATTTAAGTTAGACAAACCAACATAATTTAGATAGTATGAAGAATTCAGTTAAAGAAATAACGAGGAAAGTTCGTCAACGTAGTTAAAATGACGTATGACGTTCGTAAGATGTTATTTATGAAAGAGATAGGATCCTAAGTAAGTAGCGACTAAAGTTCCTAGTTTGACTCACATAGATCAAGAAGTGTTATAGTCGTATAGTTGCAGAGTATAACAATGAGGACTTAATTAGGAAACCCGCACCGAAATAGTCTCCAAAGGTCAATGGGTTACCCAAGAAGATAGGCGACTAGGAAATCTTATGGGTAATAAAGTTACAAGGAATCGTTACCCGAGCGAATATAGAAATTTGGGTCGACATGAGTTTTGACTACAGACGAAGACAACGAAGTTATGGAGGAGTTTGGGCAAATCGATTGGAGATTTAAGAACTTAACTAAGCTCAGTACTTTAGTAAGGAAGTGTACGATCAGATCGAAGGTAGAGAATACAAGTTTAAGACAGATATTGGAGGGTACAGTGGAGAGTTTTGGTTAAGAACCATGAAGAATGACCGTAAGTACAGATAATAATCGAAAGATAAGGCCGCATGACATGAAAAGTTAATATCAAAGACTATATGTTAGGGCAAATTTTGAGGACAAAATTTTAAATAAGGTGGATGGAATGTAATACCCGGCTTTTCGGGATATTAATACTTTAATATAATGGCATTTTTGTAAATATGTCAAATCAAGCCTGTTTTACGTACAGAAAGTTTTATTGGGATCCTATTATTAATATGGATTTTAGGAAAATTATGAGAATTTTAGGAGTTGTGACGCTAAATTACGGGAATTACGTTTCTCGTAATATAAAGGACGTTTTAGTAAAAATAGTAAACGAGGTTCGTTTTGTGAACGGACAGTTTTAATAGAACCCAAATAATAAGATGGATTTATTGGTGAAATAAGGAGATTTGGAGAAACCGAACAGTTAGCCAATTAAGGAAATGAAGGACGAAACAAATAGAAAATCAAAGGAAGGGCAAAACGGTAATTTGCCAAACCAAATTATAAACAACCTAAATCTTTTTCTTCTTTCTTCATTTCTCCTCTGCCGCGTGAAGAACCAGAGAGCGAAGCTCTCTGCCGCCGACGATTCTCCCTCAACCGACGCCAATTTCTCCTCCGATCGACGTCGTTCCTTCACGTTTTCTCCTCCGATCAACGTTCTAGGTAAGATTCTACAGCTTTCAGACATTAGTTTTCAGTTTTAACGAAGTTATACGTTTAGGTTTTACGATTAGGGTTTTGTTAAAATTGTGATTTAAGATTCGAAATTGATAGGTTTATCGAGTTTATGGATATAAAGGACGTATTGAACGTTATTGGACGAAGTTAAACTAATTTGCGAGAAATGTTAAATTTAATGAATTTTGAGTTTTTGGAAAAACTCGTTATTGGATGTTTCGTTGAATCGAGTGCGAATTGGTTGATAAAATGCCTCGATTAATTAAGTTATAGCTTTAGAAGAATTTCCTTAGTTAAGGATTTCATTAATTTGGACGTTAACAGTTCAAACGCATTTTAATATTAATTGTTGTGAATTGCCTTAGGTGAACCACACTCGTGGACGGAGCTAGCATTCAACGGACGTCAGGTAAGTTCTCGTGACTTACTCTGGCCAATTGGCCTACACCGTACGTCGAAGTCGCGTCGAGGATCTTAGTGGATTGTTTGTTTTAAATTACTTTGGTTGGGTAGTTAGGTTAGTCGTTTATTAGGTTATGTTTTATTCGTCTTGATGGTACGCATGTTGGTTGTTTATTTTATGTTTATATCTATTCATGCATCATAGTTTTAAAAACGTCATGAAAACGAATTTACGCATAGTTTTCATGAAAAAGAAATGCAGTAAAGGCAAGTAAAGTATCATGTAACAACCCTCTGTATGTGGTTATCGGGGTGAGGTTCAGACCCGGCGTTCCGTGGTGAGCGGGTTTCCCTCCCTTCAGATGGTGTGAGCTGTCTAACCGCTTGACGGGTCCTATCCATCTGCCGAGTGATAGGCTTCGGTAACCAAAAGAATGTCACGGTGAGAATGAATGAATGAATGAATGAATAAATGAATGAGGAAATGCATGAGTGACGGTGTTATAAAAATTGTACATACATGTTCATGCATAAGCATTTATGTAGAACTTACTGAGCCTTTAGCTCATAGTGTGTCTGTATGGTGTAGGTGATCGAGATACAGGTGAGAATGAGATCCCTCCACCCGAGGCATAAACAGTTGAAGAAAGATGGCCCGTGGGAGTGTGCTGGGCAGTCGGTGCGCATTTTGACCCGTGGGGATGTAGGTATATGTTTTGGGGACATGATATGAAATGTGTAGTGGAACATATTAGGTTCTTTGGATCTGGATTAGTTGATAGTTCATGTTTGATGTTTTGGCAAACTATTTCTAAACTTTTTGTTAAAGCCTTTATATGATTTTTATGGAAATGCTCGGAGACGTTTTAGGTTGGGAACGGATAGCTCGAGTTTAAGTCGTGTTTTAAAGAATGTACGAGAAATAGAATGTGTGGTATATTTATTGAAGTTTAGTATTAAAATGAAGAAAATGGTGTAAGTGTGCAGGGGAAGAGAAGAAGAGTAATGAAGGAGGAAGGCTCTCTGGAATTCTTGGATTCTAGAGAGCATTTGTCAAAATAGAAAACAGAAAAGAAGAAAAGAAGAGAGGAGTCTGGCTACCGATCGCCGAAATGGGATCGCTGCAGGGGCGACTGGGTGCCAAGTGTGAGATTCGCCCCTCCTATTTAATACTTCGGCGATCGATCTCCTTAATTTGGAGATCGATCGCCTCTTCATTTGAGGGACAAAAGTCTCTTTTGTCCCTCGGCCAATTAATTGTTTAATTTAAAGTTTAATTAATATTTTAATTGTTAAATGTTTTATTAAACTAAAATATGTTTAGTTTTGAAACGGTTTTAAGAAAATGAACTTCAACATTTTTAATTCCGATTCTTATTCCGGTTTAAACAGTTTTAATTCCGTAACAACGTCATTAAGTTTATAAATGTAAGGGATAAAAAAAAAGAATACGGTAAAATTAGGATACGGGTAAGGGTCGCTACAGAGAGACTTGTTTGTTTCTTTGGACGTGAACAGTTCAAACGGAGATTTAATGACTATTGTGTGAATTGCCTTAGGTGAACCACACCTGGTGGACGGAAGCTAGCATTCAACGGACGTCTCAGGTAAGTTCTCGCCTGACTTACTCTAGGGATCTAGGGATGTTGTTTTAAATATATTTGGTTGGGTAGTTCGGTTAGTCGTTTATTTAGGTTATGGTTTTCGTTGGATGGACGCAGGTTGGTTGTTTATTTTATGTATATTGTTTCATGCATATAGTTTAAAAACGTCATGAAACGGATTTAAGCATACTTTTCATGAAAAGAAATGCACGTAAGGCAAGGAAAGTATCATGAAAAAACCCTATTGTATGTGGTTATAGGGGTGAGGTTCGACCGGCATTCCGTGGTGATTGGGTTTCCTCCCTTCAGATGGTGTGTCTTGTCTAACCGCTTGAGGGCTCCTTCCATATACGAGTGAGAGGCTTCGGTAACCAAAAGAATGTCACGGTGAGAATGAATGAATGAATGAATGAATGAAGATGCATGAGTGATGGGTTATAAAAATTTGCACCTACATGTTCATGGCATAAGCATTTAAGTAGAACTTCACAAGCCTTTAGCTCTAGTGTGTCTGTATGGTGTAGGTGATCGAGAGTACAGGTGAGGATGAGATCCCTCCAACCGAGGCAGAACAGTCTGAAGAAAAGATGGCCCGTGGGAGTGTGCTGGGCCGTCGGTGCGCATTTTGACAAATGGGATGAGGATATCTGTTTTGGGTACATGATATGCAAGGTATAGTTGACCAATTGGGTTGTTTGGATCTGGTATTAGTGATAGTCAATTGTGTTTTGGCAAAATTCTAAACGTTCGTTAAGCTTTATATGATTTTATGGAAATTGTCGGAGCGTTTTAGGTTGGGACGATGGCCGAGTTTAGAGCTATCCATGCCGTAGATTTAATAGTCTATTTCTAGTTTAAGTCGTGTTTTAAAGACATGTACTGAGAATAGAATGTTGTTATATTTATTGAAGGTTAGTATTTAAAATGCAAGAAAAGGTGTAATTGTGCAGGGGAAAGAAGAAGCGTAATGAAGGAGGAGGCTCTTCTGGAATTCTCGGATTCAGGAGAGCATTTGTCAAAAGAAAAAACAGAAAAGAAGGAAAAGAAGAGAGGAGTCTCGCTACGATTTGCCGAAATGGGGATCGCGGAAGCGGGCGAATGGCGCCAAGTTGAGGGGCGATGATTAGCCTCTCCTATTAATACTTCGACGATCGCTCTCCTGCATTGGAGATCGATCGCCTCTTCAATTGAGGACAAAGTTCTCTTTTGTCCTCGGCCAATTAATTGTTTAATTTAAAGTTTTAATTAATAGTTTTAATTGTTAAATGTTTTATTAAACTAAATATGTTTAGTTTTAAACTGTTTTAAGAAAATGAACTTCAACATTTTTAATTTCGATTCTGATTCGGTTTTAAACAGTTTTAATTCCGCACGAACATCATTAAGTTTATAATGTAAGGATAAAAAAAAAGAATACGGTAAAAATTAGGATACGGGTAAGGGTCGCTACAATTATGGGTATCAGAGCCCCCGGGTTTTTTAAAATCGATTCTGTAGACTGCTCGACTGCACAACCACTACGCGGACATCCTTCCTCAACTGTAAGTACGTTTACTGCTTTGTCTGATTTAGATTTCTTAGAATTGTTTGCTTTGATTTTTTTAGGAGTTATAAAATATGGTTCGAGGAAAGGATCCTAGAGATGACACGTTAGATTGACTTCCGGAGTTGCTGGACCGTCAGTCTCAGCACATGGACCGGCAAGCACAACAAATCGAGAACCTAGTGAACCGAGAGAACCAGAGGACCCAAGATACGATGGTTCCTAGTAATCAGGGTATGCAGAACTTTCAAAGTCTACAGCCTCCAGTGTTCGATGGCCGATCATCGGATCTAGTTGTTGCGGAGGAATGGATCCGGGTTATGGAGGATATGTTGGAGTATGCCGAGGTGGGGAATGGGAGTAAGGTAGCTTATGTTACCTTCACTTGACGATGGATGCCCGTTTCTAGTGGGATTTGATTAAAGCTACTACGGACGTGACGATTATGACGTGGGATCGGTTCAAGGCCATATTTTTTTATAAGTATTTCAGCCGCACAGTGAGGGCGGCAAAGAGGAATGAGTTCACACAGCTAAAGCAGACAGGTTCGGTTGCAGAGTATATAAGGAAGTTTGAGGCTTTGTCACGATTTGCACCACGTCTGTCAGCGACAATGAAGAAAAGGTGCACCAGTTATGGAGGGACTAGATCCAGAGATTCAGATGCACGTTATTGTATCAGGTATTATTGATGTGCCATATTCCGACATCGCAGCTAAAGCTTTGGACATTGAGGCTGCCAGGGCGACTTGTGTTAGGCCAAAGGAGCCAGCTAAGGACTTCTTTCGTGAGCTCCATCCTCAGACCCAGAATCAAGGCTGGCAACCGAGGGGACAACAGCAAACACAACCACGGGGAGCGAAGAGGCCCTATGACGGAACGGGCGACCAGGGAAAGGGAAAGCAAGTCCAAGAATCTACTCAGAAGCCTATATGCCTGAAGTGCTCGAGACCTCATTTTGGTGCCTGTAGATTGGGTACGGACAAGTGCTACAGATGCGGAGAGGTGGGCCACTATGCCCTACATTGTCCGAGGACTACTACTGACCAGAAGAAAGTTGCCCCAAGAATATTTGCTTTTATTGAGCCCGGTGACGTCGACGATGGCACCCAGCCATCTCTAATTGCAGGTACCGTCTTAATTACCTCTATGACAATATGTGTATAATAAAGATATATATTAATAATAATATTAGGTTCAGAAATAGAAATGTAAGAAAATAGAAGGTGGGTAAGAGGAATTTCTAGGCTAACCTCAAAGAGAAGACGGTAGGCTACATATAGGACAATAAAGACCATGTAAAAATATAGTTATACATTAGTAGTATTAGTTTGACTTAATCAACGGAGTTTGCGCACTTTAGGTTTAGCGACAATTAAAGGAATACACCCTATGAAATATGGTTTTTTAAGTAGGTGGGGATTATGTCTAATTGACAACCCCCTTGGAGTATTAGAATACGACTAATCAAGAAGATGAAAGTTTAGATATAAACCTATAGAGGGATGTCCTAAATTGTTGTACTACTTGGAGTGTGTTTAAATAGATGAAGTACCGTAGAAATCGTATATGGGAATTCGTGTGAAGTTGAGAGTGTCTAGACGAAGATAGAATACAAGAGCTAAACTTTAGATAATTGTCGAGTAGAACAGTTAGAACCTGACAAGGAGGAGCGAAAGGTAGTGAGATTAGTTAGTAGATTCGATGTAGTCCTTGTGTGAATTTAAGAAAGAAGTAAAAGAGATTGTTGGGATTAAATGAGATGTTAAGATTGGAAGTATAGGTTGGCATGTAAAGATCTGCAAAGTGTGAAATTTGCGATTTATAGAATAAAGAGGGTGAGAATTTTCATAAAAACTATCTAAGTAAGCTTAGAAGTGAGGCGAAGTTAGCGAATTTCTTAGAGATCGACTCATGTTTGGCAAGTAGAGACAAAATAGTGTATAAATGGCTTAGGTTAGAATGACTAATTTAGAGCGCATCAATAAGGAAATGTAGAGACTTGACCGTGCTCAGAGCAAATAGAGATTTAAGTTAGACAAACCAACATAATTTAGATAGTATGAAGAATTCAGTTAAAGAAATAACGAGGAAAGTTCGTCAACGTAGTTAAATGACGTATGACGTTCGTAAGATGTTATTTATGAAAGAGATAGGATCCTAAGTAAGTAGCGACTAAAGTTCCTAGTTTGACTCACATAGATCAAGAAGTGTTATAGTCGTATAGTTGCAGAGTATAACAATGAGGACTTAATTAGGAAACCCGCACCGAAATAGTCTCCAAAGGTCAATGGGTTACCCAAGAAGATAGGCGACTAGGAAATCTTATGGGTAATAAAGTTACAAGGAATCGTTACCCGAGCGAATATAGAAATTTGGGTCGACATGAGTTTTGACTACAGACGAAGACAACGAAGTTATGGAGGAGTTTGGGCAAATCGATTGGAGATTTAAGAACTTAACTAAGCTCAGTACTTTAGTAAGGAAGTGTACGATCAGATCGAAGGTAGAGAATACAAGTTTAAGACAGATATTGGAGGGTACAGTGGAGAGTTTTGGTTAAGAACCATGAAGAATGACCGTAAGTACAGATAATAATCGAAAGATAAGGCCGCATGACATGAAAAGTTAATATCAAAGACTATATGTTAGGGCAAATTTTGAGGACAAAATTTTAAATAAGGTGGATGGAATGTAATACCCGGCTTTTCGGGATATTAATACTTTAATATAATGGCATTTTTGTAAATATGTCAAATCAAGCCTGTTTTACGTACAGAAAGTTTTATTGGGATCCTATTATTAATATGGATTTTAGGAAAATTATGAGAATTTTAGGAGTTGTGACGCTAAATTACGGGAATTACGTTTCTCGTAATATAAAGGACGTTTTAGTAAAAATAGTAAACGAGGTTCGTTTGTGAACGGACAGTTTTAATAGAACCCAAATAATAAGATGGATTTATTGGTGAAATAAGGAGATTTGGAGAAACCGAACAGTTAGCCAATTAAGGAAATGAAGGACGAAACAAATAGAAAATCAAAGGAAGGGCAAAACGGTAATTTGCCAAACCAAATTATAAACAACCTAAATCTTTTCTTCTTTCTTCATTTCTCCTCTGCCGCGTGAAGAACCAGAGAGCGAAGCTCTCTGCCGCCGACGATTCTCCCTCAACCGACGCCAATTTCTCCTCCGATCGACGTCGTTCCTTCACGTTTTCTCCTCCGATCAACGTTCTAGGTAAGATTCTACAGCTTTCAGACATTAGTTTTCAGTTTTAACGAAGTTATACGTTTAGGTTTTACGATTAGGGTTTTGTTAAAATTGTGATTTAAGATTCGAAATTGATAGGTTTATCGAGTTTATGGATATAAAGGACGTATTGAACGTTATTGGACGAAGTTAAACTAATTTGCGAGAAATGTTAAATTTAATGAATTTTGAGTTTTTGGAAAAACTCGTTATTGGATGTTTCGTTGAATCGAGTGCGAATTGGTTGATAAAATGCCTCGATTAATTAAGTTATAGCTTTAGAAGAATTTCCTTAGTTAAGGATTTCATTAATTTGGACGTTAACAGTTCAAACGCATTTTAATATTAATTGTTGTGAATTGCCTTAGGTGAACCACACTCGTGGACGGAGCTAGCATTCAACGGACGTCAGGTAAGTTCTCGTGACTTACTCTGGCCAATTGGCCTACACCGTACGTCGAAGTCGCGTCGAGGATCTTAGTGGATTGTTTGTTTTAAATTACTTTGGTTGGGTAGTTAGGTTAGTCGTTTATTAGGTTATGTTTTATTCGTCTTGATGGTACGCATGTTGGTTGTTTATTTTATGTTTATATCTATTCATGCATCATAGTTTTAAAAACGTCATGAAAACGAATTTACGCATAGTTTTCATGAAAAAGAAATGCAGTAAAGGCAAGTAAAGTATCATGTAAACAACCCTCTGTATGTGGTTATCGGGGTGAGGTTCAGACCCGGCGTTCCGTGGTGAGCGGGTTTCCCTCCCTTCAGATGGTGTGAGCTGTCTAACCGCTTGACGGGTCCTATCCATCTGCCGAGTGATAGGCTTCGGTAACCAAAAGAATGTCACGGTGAGAATGAATGAATGAATGAATGAATAAATGAATGAGGAAATGCATGAGTGACGGTGTTATAAAAATTGTACATACATGTTCATGCATAAGCATTTATGTAGAACTTACTGAGCCTTTAGCTCATAGTGTGTCTGTATGGTGTAGGTGATCGAGATACAGGTGAGAATGAGATCCCTCCACCCGAGGCATAAACAGTTGAAGAAAGATGGCCCGTGGGAGTGTGCTGGGCAGTCGGTGCGCATTTTGACCCGTGGGGATGTAGGTATATGTTTTGGGGACATGATATGAAATGTGTAGTGGAACATATTAGGTTCTTTGGATCTGGATTAGTTGATAGGTTCATGTTTGATGTTTTGGCAAACTATTTCTAAACTTTTTGTTAAAGCCTTTATATGATTTTTATGGAAATGCTCGGAGACGTTTTAGGTTGGGAACGGATAGCTCGAGTTTAAGTCGTGTTTTAAAGAATGTACGAGAAATAGAATGTGTGGTATATTTATTGAAGTTTAGTATTAAAATGAAGAAAATGGTGTAAGTGTGCAGGGGAAGAGAAGAAGAGTAATGAAGGAGGAAGGCTCTCTGGAATTCTTGGATTCTAGAGAGCATTTGTCAAAATAGAAAACAGAAAAGAAGAAAAGAAGAGAGGAGTCTGGCTACCGATCGCCGAAATGGGATCGCTGCAGGGGCGACTGGGTGCCAAGTGTGAGATTCGCCCCTCCTATTTAATACTTCGGCGATCGATCTCCTTAATTTGGAGATCGATCGCCTCTTCAATTTGAGGGACAAAAGTCTCTTTTGTCCCTCGGCCAATTAATTGTTTAATTTAAAGTTTTAATTAATAGTTTTAATTGTTAAATGTTTTATTAAACTAAAATATGTTTAGTTTTGAACGGTTTTAAGAAAATGAACTTCAACATTTTTAATTCCGATTCTTATTCCGGTTTAAACAGTTTTAATTCCGTAAGAACGTCATTAAGTTTATAAATGTAAGGATAAAAAAAAAGAATACGGTAAAAATTAGGATACGGGTAAGGGTCGCTACAGAGAGACTTGTTTGTTTTTCGGGACCTCTTTAAATTCCAAGATTTCTTCGACCACAAAGATCCAATCAAGGAAATCTTCCACTTGTGCATGGCCATGGAACTCGGGTATGTCCACTTTGAACCCTTGGTCCCACCACCGGTTGGTATCGGGATTGACATCTCGACCTCGGCCACGAAGTTCGACCGTCTCGTCCACCATCGGGGTGAATGAATTCTCCTCGTCGGCATGGAAACGTGGTTGATTAACGGGTTGGTGAGGTTATTGCAGCAAACTTCCAAGTTGTTGTGTCAACATCTCGACTTGCTCGTGCAGTTGTGCAATCTTGTCACGTCTATAAGCATCATCCACCACGGCATCACGAACGGCTCCTTGTCGTGCTCTTCTCACAGACATGATGAAGGAACGCTTCGACTCTGATAGCAACTGATGTAAACACAATAACAAAAACAACAAAAGATGTGCAGATAAAACCTTTTGGAAACTATTCTTTGATTCAAAAAAATTCTGTCACCTAAAAGCAACGAAAGGGGATTAAATACCAATAGAATCAAAACATAAAATGAAGTTAAATCAAAGGAAAATATTGCGAAAATGTAAAAGGAAACTAAATAAAAAAAAGTAAGGAAACAAAATACTAGAAGTAATCCGTAAAAGCCTAAACTTTTGGTGTGGACTCCGAGGCTGCACTACTTTAATATGTTTTACTAAACTAGAAATCTCATTTTTTGTTGGGTGTGCTCCATAAATCTGTTCACAGTAATTACATTTAGCTGAATCGGTGTTTGATATCCTACTGAAGTGAATCCAAGCTAGAGACTTAGTTCTTTTGGATTCCACATGCAAATTTTCACTATGAAGAGTATTCATCCTACTATGGAGCAAAAAACAATAAACATATAAACACATTAATCAACATAAATTTATCAACCTAAATTTATAAAAAGATAAACTTTATGAACAAGTAGCAACAGCCAACAAACAACAGCCAAAAATCTTAAATGTATAAATAGATAAACTTCAACAACATGCAACAACAAACAATAGGTACAAATTTATAAACACATTAACCTAAATTTATCAACCAATAGTGAAGGATTTTTTATCAACCAACAGTGAAGCAGCAACAAACACATTTAGCATATAAATTACACATACAGTGTTGTCTATGCCTCAAGCGTCTAGTGAGGGTGAGTAGTGTTGAGTCACTGAAGAACGAACAGTTTCGATTCAGCAAGATCGACGTTGAATGGCGCTGTCACAACTCAGAAGGGGGCCTAATAGAAATACCAGGTTAAACGATCAACCTCGAGGAGGTCCACCGTCTAACCTAAGACTTTAAGCGGAAGTTTTATGACCGATCCATGACCTCTGGAAATAACAAATGTGAGAAAACAAGTTATAGTAAGAATACAGGAAAATGAAAAAAAGAAGCAAATGCACAATGTACGGTACAATCTAAAATAAGTCCTTACATATTCAAATTTAGAAGAAATAAAAGAATAGTGACTCAAAGGAAATCGGCGCAGATCCGATTCACCTCCTATTTCGCCTTCCCTTACCTGTAGAGGGGGAGTCGTTGGGGTGAGTGATCAACTCAGTATGAGATGTTATTGTAACACCCGGTTCTATCGAACCAGCTCTTTTATTATTAATGGTATACACTTGATTAGTCAATAATTTAAGTATGGTTATTAAATGATTAGACTAGACAAGGGCATTAGCGTAAATTACATTTTTAAAAATGGATAACGTATTTAAGGAAAGAGGGATTGGGTTTAATGCACTGTAGCCGCCACCATTTCATACCTTTCTCTTCGGGTTTTCAGCTCAAGCAGCCGAGCTCTCTAGGCAATTTTTCTCGCCCAATTCTCCTTCGACTTAGGTAAGTTTTCCTCATTTCTCTTATGATATAGTGGTTAAATACCTGAAGGGTACAATGTGAAGATTTTAAGGATGCTAAGAATGAGTGTAGATTCGGGTTTTAGTGATAAAGGGGGAATCCTCGGGTAGTAGAGTTTCTAACTGGATTCCTCGAACCACTGTTTGATTCTTGGTGAGGTTTAGTGAAGTTTTGATTTATATTCTATTATGAACTTAGGTGAGCAGATTTCCGAAGTAGCTAGCGACCAGACAATTTCCAGAAGCCAGGTAAGTAAAGTATGCATGTGCCTTCGGGCCTACATCACAAAACAGTAGGGTTATGTATCTTGTGAATGATTTTGTATGTCATGCATCATGTTTTTGAAAGATTACGAAAATGAATTTCCATGTAGGGATGGTAAGGCATGAACTGAATGTGACAGACAAACTATTAAGGGAACTAATCCACCCCTTAACTTATGAAGGGATTTATAACATTGGGAGAATTGATCCCACTCCCAAGGGAACAGAGGGATCAGATCAGCTATTAAGGGAATTCATCCGCCCCTTAATCGAGTAGAGGATGTATAACATTGGAAAAATTGATACACTTCTCAAGGGAATCGAGGGATCAGATCAGCTTATGAATGAACGTGAATGCAACTGAGATGAGAAAGTAGAAATTGCATATTTAGGAATTTATGTTTCAGCATTTCATTTCATTACTGCTTTACTTACTTAGCATTAGGCTAATAGATGAGTTTTGTGATGTAGGTGTTGAGGATACCGCAGGTGAATTCTCTGAGTTGGTTGAGGACTAGGCAGGTTGGAGGTGCAATCAGGCATCGATCTGGCATCTGATGGGGCGGTTTAACTGGTGTCAGTGGTTGTGAAGGTTTAGTGGACAATGATTTCAATTTGAGTATGTTGAGCTTTCTGATGATAGAAATTGCATTGATGTTTTCAAAAAGCACTTTGAGACTTTTCTGATAATAGTATTCCGTTGGTTTATAACACTGGATTATACGGGACTTGAGTAATGCAATGATTTGAATTGTTTTTGAATGGTTGTGGTGAAATAAGTAAATTCTTTTCTGTACTTAGAGTTGTGCTTGCATGGCAATAAATAGTTGAAGTGTCGCTCTGTTTCCTATCGGAAGATGTCTTCAGAAAAGCCATCGGATGATGTAGGTTTAATTCTATCGGAAGATGTCTTCAGAAAAGCCATCAGATGATGTAGGTTTAATTCTATCGGAAGATGTAGATTTTGCACTACCGGTATGAGTGAGTATTATGCTTTGTCGTTTTGCGATCGGTTGATGTTGGGTAATTGATTTTTCCTGCTGACGTCATCGGTAGATGTTGTCCACCGAGAGATGTCTTTTGTTTCCAACTCTTCTGGTCCACGTCATTTGCAGAAGCCTTCTATTTGCTTTTTCTGCTTCTTCCGTTGACTTTATCCATCGGCAGATGCATTTGACTTCTGGGACTTCCCAAGTATTTCACGATTTAAACCTCTATTTCTTTTTAGCCGTTTATCTCCTACGTTTCAAACAATGTTCATAGTTTTGTTTAACTCTATTGTTGTCCAAAAGATTTCCGCTGCAAGTTTTAAATGTCAAATGTTGAATGTTGAGTAAAGTTTAAAAAAAAATATATATACAGTTGAGATTTCTTAGTCATGTACGAACTTTTGTGTAACGAACCGGGTTCAGATAACTCGGGGCGTTACAGTATGGTATTAGAGACATTCAGTTAAACCGTTCAAAAGATTACTCATCAGTGCCAATCGTTGCATGGAAGTACTCCAACAACTGTAAGTGTTTATCTTAACCTTAGCTATTAGATATTTAAGAGTGTAATTAACCTTGTACAGGAATATAGCAAATGTCTAGAGGACCAGGAAGACCAAGGTTACCAAGAGAGATACCAAGTCCGAGGCGGGAGGAGGACTCTAGTGTAATTAGGCAGCTGACAGAATTGATGCGTCAGCAGACTAATATAATGCATCAACAGTCTGACCAATTAGAAGTGCTGTTGAGCCGGGAGACACAAGGAAGTGCCAACTCGGGTTCTAGCAGTGAACATTCTGGAGATAGATTCCGGAGACTAAGACCACCCACGTTTGATGGACAGTCATCTGATCCAGTTATTGCTGAAGGATGGCTTAGAAAGATTGAGAGTATGTTTAGGTGTGCCAACATAGGAGAAGGAGACAAGGTCACGTTGGCAACATTTCATTTAGCTGGTGACGCTCAACTCTGGTGGGAAACAATAGAGACCACCACAAATGTTTTAGTGATGCCTTGGTTACAATTTAAGGACATTTTCTATGGGAAGTATTTTAACAGCACTGTCCAGACCGCGAAGAAGTTGGAGTTTTTGAACTTGAAGCAGACAGGGTCTGTGGCTGATTACAGTAGGCAATTCGAGTCCCTGTCCAGGTTTGCTGGACATTTTGCTCACAAGGATGAGGATAAGGTGTTCAAATTTGTACATGGACTGAAGCTGGAGATTTACCGAGGAGTCAAATTCTGTGGCATTAAAGGCTTGACATTTAGTGAGGTGTTGTCCACTGCTCTGGAAGTGGAGGAAGCTGAAAAGAAGTGTGCTGGACCAGAGGAGGTTCCACAAAAGTTTATCTAGCCACACCATCAAAGGGGAATGAAGAGGCCTATTGAGGTACAGAGTGGCCAAAGATTTGGAAAGAAGGTACCGAATACCCAAAAGTTTTCTCAGTGCCCGAAATGTTCGAAGAATCACTCGGGGGAGTGTAGATTTGGAACGGGTAAGTGCTTCAACTGTGAAGAGGTTGGACAATTGTACAAGGATTGTCCAAAGCCCCGGGTCATTCGATGTTTCCATTGCAACAAGGTTGGCCATGTCAACAGAGACTGCCCAGCTTTGAAGGGTGGCCCTGTCAAGATTAAGCCAAAAATATTCTCCATGATGGAGTCATGTGATGAGGACCGGCCTGCTGTAGTGTCAGGTACAATACTGATTAACTCTATACCTGCTTTTACTTTGATAGATTCGGGTGTAACACATTTTTATATAGCTTCTGCATTTGCTGATAAGTTAGATGTACGGTTTACTTCTTTTGAACATGTGTTCAAAGTTGCCTTACCCTCTGGTGAACGCATGCACTCTAACCAAATGATGCGTGATAGTGTTGTATTAGTAGGAAACATGAATTTGCCTGCCGATCTCATTATTATGGACATAATGGGATTTGATGTAATCCTAAGAATGGATTGGTTATTTAACCATTATGCCACAATAGACTGTAGGACTGGAGTTGTTAGTTTTCACCCCCCCTGGTGGTTTAAACCATACCTTCTGAGCTCTGAAAAAGAGTAAGGAAATGACTGTGGTGACCTCTGTCAATTATAGACCCTCCTCGTGCAGGGAATGTTTGTGCTTTTTGGCCAGTGTCTTAGACACACAACTAGTAGAAAAAGCGAGCCCCAAAAATGTTTTAGTTGTCAAGGATTTTCCGGAAGTATTTCTAGATGACCTTCCTCGCTTGCCATCAGATAGGGAAATTGAATTTGTTGTTGATGTTTACCCCAGTGTTGAGCCTGTATCTAAGAATCCATATAGATTAGCACCAACAGAACTTAAGGAATTGAAGAAGCAGTTAGAGGATTTATTGGAGAAAGGGTTCATACGCCCTAACTTTTCACCGTGGGGTGCACCTGTCCTTTTTGTCAAAAAGAAAGATGGATCAATGCGTATGTGCATTGATTATAGAGAATTGAATAAGTTAACAGTCAAGAACAAGTACCTTTTACCGAGGATTGATGACTTATTTGACCAGTTTAAGGGTGCAAGAGTTTTCTCTAAGATTGACCTTAGATCCGGTTATTACCAGCTGAAGGTTAAATCTGAAGATATCCCAAAGACTGCCTTTCGCACAAGGTATGGACATTATGAGTTTTTGGTTATGTCTTTTGGTTTGACAAACGCAACAGCAGCCTTCATGGATCTTATGAACAGGGTGTTTCGCGAGTATTTGGACAAGTTTGTCATTGTATTCATTGATGACATTCTAATCTATTCTAGAACTAAAGATGAGCATGCAAGGCATTTGGGTTTGGTGTTAGGATTACTAAGGCAGCACCAACTGTATGCTAAGTTTTTCAAGTGTGAGTTTTGGTTGGACAGAGTTCACTTTCTTGGTCACGTGATTTCTGGAGATGGAATATCTGTCGATCCAGCCAAGGTTCAAGCAGTCAAGGAGTGGCCCCAACCAAGGAATGCTACTGATATTCGAAGTTTCCTTGGATTAGCAGGATATTATAGAAAATTTATTGAGGGATTTTCAAAGATTGCAACACCCCTTACTAGGTTAACAAGGAAAAGTGTGAAGTATATGTGGACTGAAGAATGTGAACGTAGCTTTCAGACCTTGAAACAGAAACTGACCAATGCTCCAATCTTGACCCTTCCAGTTGAAGATGGTAAATTTAGTATTTATTGTGATACTTCTAAAATTGGACTAGGTTGTGTGTTGATGCAAGATGGAAAGATTATATAGTTTATGCTTCTAGGCAGTTAAAATTACATGAAAAGAATTACCCTACACATGACTTAGAATTAGCTGCTGTGGTCTTCGCATTAAAGATTTGGAGGCACTATCTGTATGGACAAACTTGTGAGATATTTTCGGATCATAAAAGTCTGAAATACATTTTCACGCAAAAGGAACTGAATATGAGGCAACGAAGGTGGCTAGAGTTTGTCAACGATTATGATTTTGAGATTAAGTACCACCCTGGCAAGGCGAATGTAGTGGCTGATGCTTTGAGTAGAGTGACTCCTTCGGTCTCTACATTGACTTTAGACATACCAATAGCTTTAGAGACAGAATTCCAAAGATTCAACCTGGAAGTTGTGTCTAGTATGACAGCCATGCTTTCGACCATATCTTTGAGGCCTACTATTTTGGAGAGAATAAAGGAAGTTCAAATGATTGACACTGAATGCAGTAAGTATAAGTTGTGCATGGATTCTACTGACAAGTCGGATTTCAACTGCTCAGTTGATGGAATTCTCAAGTTTCGAAATAGATGGTTTGTTCCGGCTGATACTGAACTTAGACAGGAAATCCTATCTGAGGTACATTCTTCTAGACTCTCTGTTCATCCCGGGAGTACGAAAATGTACAGAGATCTCAAACAGCATTATTGGTGGCCAGGTATGAAAAGAAGTGTGGCGGAGTATGTGGAGTCTTGTCTAATCTACCAGTAAGTCAAAGCTGAACATCAGAGGCCTGATGGAACATTGCAACCCTTACCGATTCCTGAATGGAAATGGAAACAAATAACTATGGATTTTGTTATAGGATTACCTAGAACAACAAAGGGTCACGATGCAATTTGGGTATTAGTTGATCGTTTAACCAAATCTGCTCACTTTCTGCCAATGAAGATAACATACTCGATGGATCAACTGGCTGAGTTGTATGTGCACGAAGTTGTTAGACTGCATGGAGTTCCAAGCATTATAGTTTCAGACCGAGACTCTAGATTTACATCTAAGTTTTGGAAAAGTTTGCACAAGGCTATGGGAACACAGCTTAGTTTTAGCACAGCTTTCCACCCTCAAACAGATGGACAATCCGAAAGAACCATTCAAACATTAGAGGATATGCTCCGTGCATGTGTCTTAGACTTTCAAGGTTCATGGAGCAAATACTTGTCCTTGATTGAATTTTCTTATAACAACAGTTTTCAGGCAACAATAGGCATGGCACCATACGAGGCACTGTATGGACGAAAGTGTAGATCTCCATTGTATTGGGATGAAGTTGGAGAAGCACGATTGATTGGTCCTGACATCGTACAGCAAACAGTGGAGAAAATTGCTCTTATCCGATAAAGAATCTTGACAGTTCAAAGCCGGCAGAAAAGCTATGCAGACAAAAGGCGAAGAGAACTGGAATTTGAAGTAGGTAATGAAGTTTTCCTTAAGGTGTCACCTTTCAAAGGAGTGGTGAGATTTGGAAAGAGAGGAAAGTTGAACCCCAGATTTATTGGACCATTCACTATTCTGAAGAGAGTTGGGAGAGCAGCCTATCAGTTGCAGCTACCGGCGTCTATGGACGGGATACACAGTGTGTTCCATGTTTCTATGTTGAAGAAATGCATAAGGGATCCATATCAAATCGTGGAACAGCAAGACCTTGAGATTCATCCTACCCTTGCCTACGAAGAGAAACCAGTAAAGATCTTAGATTATGCAGTGAAGGTATTGCGCAACAAAGAGGTTCCACTAGTGAAAGTCTTGTGGCACAACTAGAATATTGAGGAAACAACTTGGGAACGCCAGTAAGACATGATGGACCAACATCCAGAGTTATTCAGGTACTGAATTTTGAGGACAAAATTCTTTAAGGAGGGTAGATTGTAACACCCGGTTCTATCGAACCAGCTCTTTTATTATTAATGGTATACACTTGATTAGTCAATAATTTAAGTAGGGTTATTGAATGATTAGACTAGACAAGGGCATTAGAGTAAATTACATTTTTAAAAATGCATAATGTATTTAAGGAAAGAGGGATTGGGTTTAATGCATTGTAGCCGCCACCATTTCATGCCTTTCTCTTCGGGTTTTCAGCTCAAGCAACCGAGCTCTCTAGGCAATTTTTCTCGCCCGATTCTCCTTCGACTTAGGTAAGTTTTCCTCATTTCTCTTATGATATAGTGGTTAAATACCTGAAGGGTACAATGTGAGGATTTTGAGGATGCTAAGATTGAGTGTAGATTCGGGTTTTAGTGATAAAGGGGGAATACTCGGGTAGTAGAGTTTCTAACTAGATTCCTCGAACCACTGTTTGATTCTTGGTGAGGTTTAGTGAAGTTTTGATTTATATTCTATTATGAACTTAGGTGAGCAGATTTTCGAAGTAGCTAGCGATCGGAAGATGTCTTCAGAAAAGCCATCGGATGATGTAGGTTTAATTCTATCGGAAGATGTCTTCAGAAAAGCCATCGGATGATGTAGGTTTAATTCTATCGGAAGATGTCTTCAGAAAAGCCATCGGATGATGTAGGTTTAATTCTATCGGAAGATGTCTTCAGAAAAGCCATCGGATGATGTAGGTTTAATTCTATCGGAAGATGTCTTCAGAAAAGCCATCGGATGATGTAGGTTTAATTCTATCGGAAGATGTCTTCAGAAAAGCCATCGGATGATGTAGGTTTAATTCTATCGGAAGATGTCTTCAGAAAAGCCATCGGATGATGTAGGTTTAATTCTATCGGAAGATGTCTTCAGAAAAGCCATCGGATGATGTAGGTTTAATTCTATCGGAAGATGTCTTCAGAAAAGCCATCGGATGATGTAGGTTTAATTCTATCGGAAGATGTCTTCAGAAAAGCCATCGGATGATGTAGGTTTAATTCTATCGGAAGATTAGGCTAATAGATGATTTTGGTGATGTAGGTGTTGAGGATACCGCAGTGAATTCTCTGAGTTGGTTGAGGACTAGGCAGGTTGGAGGGTGCAATCATGCATCGATCTTGCATCTGATGGGGCGGTTTAACTGTGTCAGTGGTTGTGAAGGTTTAGTGACAATGATTCAATTTGAGTAGTTGAGCTTTCTGATGATAGAACTTGCATTGATGTTTTCAAAAAGCACTTTGAGACTTTCTGATAATAGTATCCGTTGGTTTTATAACACTGGATTATACTGGACTTGAGTAATGCAATGATTTGAATTGTTTTTGAATGTTTGTTGTGAAATAAGTAATTCTTTTCTGTACTTAGAGTTGTGCTTGCATGGAAATAAATAGTTGAAGTGTCGCTCTGTTCCTATCGGAGATTCTAAGCCATCGGATGATGTAGGTTTAATTCTATCGGAAGATGTCTTCAGAAAAGCCATCGGATGATGTAGGTTTAATTCTATCGGAAGATGTCTTCAGAAAAGCCATCGGATGATGTAGGTTTAATTCTATCGGAAGATGTCTTCAGAAAAGCCATCGGATGATGTAGGTTAAATTCTATCGGAAGATGTCTTTAGAAAAGCCATCGGATGATGTAGGTTTAATTCTATCGGAAGATGTCTTCAGAAAAAAAAAAAAAAAAAAAAAAAAAAAAAAAATTTTTTTTTTTTTTTTTTTTTTTTTTTTTTTTTTTTTTTTTTTTTTTTTTTTTTTTTTTTTTTTTTTTTTTTTTTTTTTTTTTTTTTTTTTTTTTTTTTTTTTTTTTTTTTTTTTTTTTTTTTTTTTTTTTTTTTTTTTTTTTTTTTTTTTTTTTTTTTTTTTTTTTTTTTTTTTTTTTTTTTTTTTTTTTTTTTTTTTTTTTTTTTTTTTTTTTTTTTTTTTTTCGGTATGAGTGAGTATTACGCTTTGTCGTTTTGCGATCAGTTGATGTTGGGAAATTGATTTATCCGGCTGACGTCATCGGTAGATGCTTTCCACCGAGAGATGTCTTCTGTTTCCAACTCTTCTGGTCCACGTCATCGGCAGAAGCCTTCTATTTGTTTTTTTTTTTCTGCTTCTTCCATTTACTTTATCCATCGGCAGATGCGTTTGACTTCTGCGACTTCCCAAGTATTTCACGATTTAAACCTCTATTTATTTTAGCCGTTTATCTCTTACGTTTCAAACAATGTTCATAGTTTTGTTTAACTCTATTGTTTTCCAAAAGATTTCCGCTGGAAGTTTTAAATGTTTTGAGATTTTAGCTTATGTCAAATGTTGAATGTTGAGCAAAGTTTAAAAAAAAAATATACAGTTGAGATTTCTTAGTCATGTACAAACTTTTGTGTAACGAACCGGGTTCAGATAACTCGGGCGTCACAGTTATACCTACCACTCTCAAAATATGCATGTCCACTTAAAATCATTGCACGTTTTAAAAACCAAAAATCGATTTCAATATTATTAAATTATCTTCTCATTTTAAATTGATTGATGGACTAGCTTTATAAAATAAAATAGCTATATAGTAAAAAATATGTCTGCATCAATCATACTAATGTACATAGTCAGGTGTACAGTGAAAATGGAGGTCACTCAAGGATCCTCCGAACTACACCAACACAGAAAGACCACGATAACACCAAGTAGGGCCTCATAGGGAGAAGAGAAAAGGTCGACGACCAGGAGGGACTAACAACCACTCAACCCTGGGCCACCGGGACACACGCGCTAAAGCACATCAAGAGGGACTCAACAACCACTCAACCCTAGGCCCAAGGGAACCACGCAGTGGACTTATCATACCGGTGGTATCAACAAACAGACACTGGCCAGGTCGGGTAACAGGACTAACATAGCTCCGAATCCATTATGCGATTCGCAGGGCGTACCGCACATTTCTCCATTAGCGGGGAGTACAGCACATTCCTCCTATTATAAGGGGGAGTACCCTATCCAAACAAATGTGAGGAGTACCACAGCAACCCTCAAACAAGGGTGCAACTGGGCAAAACCAGTATATGGGCCCAAGTAAGAGTGCCAGACGGTTATCTCCAGTATCAAACTCCAAATGGCATAGTAGAAAATCAATGCATGAATAAAATCCATCTGCATGCCAATATAATAAATCACAAATCGAGCCCGTCGACTAGGGCGAGTAAAACATGGCATTTAAAATCCACTAGGCAGTCTGAATCAATCAAAAAGTTTACATGCCTCAATAATGCAAAATGCTCATGCCAGTAAAAATACCGAAATAAATAATGGTGGTATCCCACCAAAAATAATATATGTGCATGCTAGGCTAGGTATAACGTAATAAGTATAATAAACCATAGCCATGTGGCGAGTCCTCCTAATCTCGGCAGCTGGTGGCTCCTCGGAAATTATTTTGAACTCAGCAAAATCTTCCAACTATGGGAATCAAAACTAAGGAGGAACCCCATTAAGGTCTAATAGGGGTTAGAAACGATATAAATAGAGAGCCGGGGAAGAAACGGGCCCAAACAGCTTGAGTTTACTTTTGTTCAAAGTCAACAGTCAATGTCAACCTTTGACTTTGATCGGTCTTGGTCGGGTCTGATTCGATTCGGGTCAATTCAGTTTAGGTCTTGTTTAGGTCGGATCGGTCGGTCCTAGCAGGGTCGGACCTTGCCCGAAATAGGCTGGTCCTGGCCCAAACCTGGCTCGGGCTGGGCTTGACCCAGCCCAGGCCCAACTCTGCCTTGGCCCGAGTCAACTCGGTCCAGTGCTCGAGTTGACTTTCCCCACTGCTGAGTTGACTCGGTCGTCGATGGCCAAGCACCGAAACTCAATTTTTCCAACCCTTTCTTCGCCAAAACTCGTTTTCAAGACGTTTCTTACCAACTTTCCAATTGATTCTTGCCAAAAACACAAAACAATCGACCTCAAAACACAGATCGACAAAAACCCAAAACTTCTCAGGCAAAAATCAGGAGTTAGAGAGCTTACCTTTGAAAACTCTCTTCGTCAACGTTGATCTACTCTTCGACACGAAGAGTTTGACACCAAGATCTGACCGATCAGTGGTTGTTCTGACGTCGGCGGTTCTCCCTCGCGTCGACTCTGTAACGCCCCGAACCCGCCCCGAGCCCGGTGCGTCACTTTGCAAACCAATCCCGTGTTTAAACCACGCATAAAATGTTTTTTCGTAAATTTTTTGACTGGGTTTTCGGGTTTTTCGAACCATCGATTTTTATTGGAAAACGTGCCAAAATACGTTTAAAATATGTTGGAAAAAGTCGGGTTAAAACAAAGTGGAAATCGTACTAAAAAGTTTTTTTTTTTAAAAGAAACTGCTGCTGGGCGCCGCGCGCGCCCAGACAGTGCGCTGCGCGCCAGCGTGCTGCGCGCCAGCACGTTGGGCACGCCCCGTGTGTGCCTAATCGCTTTCGGTCGCGATTTTGGCCCGATTGATCGGGCCCTCTCGGGCTATTTTCACCAAAAATGATCCAGGCCGCGATCGGTCGTGACCCACGCCCGATCGATCGGGCCGCGATCGGTAACGCCTAAATTTCTTTAAACCAAAACCTGAAAGTTTAAAACCAAAACATATAGTTTCAAACCACAACCATGTAGGACTATTATCCATCAACTCAACCAACTCGCGGACATCCCAAAATAATTACGCAAACATTTATAACTACAACGTATCAAACCTCCAAATTCTTCTAACTTTTCTCAAAATAAACATTCACACTTCAAACAACTTAACCCATCAAAACAGCTTAAAGACACCCGTCAACTATCAACATACCAAAAAGAAACAACCTCCCACAAACCCGAGGAAGACAGTAGCCGAGACGCCCCGACAATAACCTGCACCGACGCACCCCGTACTCCTCCAACTGCAGCCTAATCCTCGGTGGTCTCGTCTACCTCACCTGTATAGAACTTGTCACCTACACCATAGAACACAAAACGTAAGCCTAACGCTTAGCAAGTAGGGAAATAATGTACAACAACACACTAAATGCTCGACTCAATCCTAACATGCAGTTTCTACACACTCTGTTGCTTTCTTTTCATTTCGGTTGCAATTATCTTTCACTTTCAGGTGAATCAAGTAGGCACACGCCCCCACACAGTCCAGGACGGCCACGCCTTGATCCACGGAACTAGACCGGAGGCACACGTCCCAACACAGTCCAGGACGGCCAACACGAATCTCCCCCAATCGATCGTAGAATCCTCATTGTGCACTTCAAGCACGAACAGGTCGAGGAATTCGTACTCACGACACATTACGTACATTAACAGGGCATCTCGAATAGAATCCCTCGCGGGGTGCTCAACGAGCCACTTGCCCAACGAAGCTATTCTACTCGAGACCAAGTTGCATATCACTTCTTATCTTTCTTCCACATCATCCTCACCACTCAAACATGCAAAAACTCGTGATTTCGTAGTTTAGAAAACAATGATGCATGACACCTGATGCATAACAAAAGTAAAGCATAACAAACAAACAACCAATCCCTACCGTTCTATGGTGTAGGCCCGAAGGCAACAAACACTCATCCACTACTTACCTGGTTGCTGCTCGATACTTTCTTGTTCACTCCGTCCAACAAAATCACACGTTCGATCACCTAAAAATTATGAGAAATCAACTTAGAAATTTACAAACTCTAAGAAAATTCTTAACCTAACTAATAGAACTATAACACAACCCCCAACCCGATCTTTACTCCAAAATTGACCGTCTAACTTCAAACGGTCATAACTCCCTCGTTTTGCAACGGATTTCGACGTGCCAACCCGACTCGGAAACCTCTACACGTCTACTAACCATTGAATCACTCAAATCAACCATCCAAACACAAAGGCTAAGTCGGACATGCCAAAACAGAACCGGGTATATAGGTGTCCTTCAACCATTTTTGTGGAACACTTCACCAATCTTCAATCTAACCCTCAAATCTACCTAAACTAAGTCATCCAACAACCAAAACATCAAAATAGGGAAGAAATCTAACATCTACACTCAATTTTCGGACTTCACCAACTAGGGTTTCCAAACCCTATGCAAACTCTCACCAAACACCCTAAAAACTTCAACAAACCAACCCTTAATGTATACAATTGAAAACCCACATGATTTTACCTTGAAAGCACCTTGGAAAATTGAAGAAAAGAAAGAGCAAGAAGCAGCTATGGAGGACGCCAAGCTTGGAAGAAAATCGTGGGGAAGAAGATGGAAGAAAAGAAAGAAACCAAACCCTTAAATCCTCCATTTTTCTTTCTTTTAAAAGTTCTCCTCCAAACTTTTTATAATTGAAAATCCACCCTCCCTTTTCTCCTTTGTCTTCCAACGTGTTATGCCATACATCTCTCCACTTTTCATTCATTTTATTTATTCTTTTTCATACCATTAATGCATGAAAAAATATCCTATTGGTTGTTTGACTTTACAAACCCTTTGGTTTGAATTGTCAAACCACTTTATTTTCTCTTCTCATCCTATCCCTTCTAAACCCCTCACAAAGCACTCTCATACCTCACTAACTTAGGTCTAAACACGTAGTCAAAATTTTCCGGGTGTTACAATCCACCCTCCTTACAAAAATTTTGTCCTCAAAATTTGCGTACCTGAAGAGCTCAGGATAGCGCTCCATCATGTCCTGTTGACGCTCCCACGTTGCCTCCTCAACGTTGTGGTTGCGCCACAGCACTTTCACCAGTGGAATGTCTTTGTTACGCAACTTCTTCACCGAAAAATCCAAAATATCCACTGGTTTTTCCTCGTAGGACAATGTAGGCTGCACTTCGATCTCCTCCTGCACTACGACATGCGATGGATCCCTAAGGCACTTTCGCAGCATCGATACATGGAAAACGTTGTGCACACCCTCCATTGAAGCAGGCAACTCCAATTGATACGCCGTCTTTCCTACTCGCTTTACAATCGGGAATGGACCAACATATCTCGGAGTCAACTTCCCTCTCTTCCCGAATCTCATCACACCCTTAAACGGCGATATCTTCAAGAACACCTCATCTCCTACCTCAAACTCCAGCTCCCGCCTCCTACCATCTGCATAACTCTTTTGGCGACTCTGAGCTGTCAAAATACGTTGCCGAATGAACTGGATCTTATCTATAGTTTGCTGAACAATCTCCGGTCCAATCAAACCAGATTCTCCTACTTCGTCCCAATAAAGAGGCGATCTGCACTTCCTTCCGTATAGAGCCTCGTACGGAGCCATTCCAATAGTATCCTGATAACTATTATTATACGAGAACTCCACCAAAGGTATATACCTACTCCAGGAGCCCTGAAACTCCAACACACACGCTCGGAGCATATCCTCAAGAGTCTGAATAGTACGCTCAGATTGTCCATCCGTCTGAGGATGAAAAGCAGTGCTGAAGTTCAATTGAGTCCCCATCGCCTTATGTAGACTCTTCCAAAATTTTGAAGTGAACCTCGGGTCCCTATCTGATACAATTGAAGTCGGCACACCATGTAATCTCAAGATCTCCTGTAAGTAGAGTTCGGCAAACTGATCCATACTGTATGTCATCTTCACTGGCAGAAAATTGGCTGACTTCGTTAAACGATCTACAATCACCCATATACCGTCAAATCCCTTCGTCGTCCTAGGCAATCCAACAACGAAGTCCATTGAAATCTGGTCCCACTTCCACTCAGGAACCGGCAATGGCTGCAACTTTCCAGCAGGTCTCTGATGCTCTGACTTCTTCACCTGCTGACAGATCAAACATGTTTCCACGAATTCAGCCACTGACTTCTTCATGCCGGGCCACCAGAAATGCTGCTTGAGGTCCCTGTACATCTTCGTACTGCCTGGGTGCACAGAAAACCTTGACGAATGAGCTTCAGCTAAAATCTCCCTCCGAAGCTGTTCACTGCTCGGAACATACCATCGATTACGGAACTTCAAAATACCATCATCCGAGTAGCTGAACTCCGTCCTATCGTCAGACACCATACTCAGCTTAAATTTATTGCACTCCGCATCTCCCTGCTGAGCTTCTCTGATTTTCTCCAAAATGGTAGGCTTCAGAGATAAAGCTGATAACACAGCAGTTACATCGGAAATTAACTCTAAATCAAATCTCTGAAACTCCGTGTTCAACTCCCTAGGCATCTCCACCTTCATGGCTGCAACGGACGTAGAAACGCGGCTTAAAGCGTCTGCAACTACATTGGCCTTCCCTGGGTGGTATTTAATCTCCAGATCATAGTCCTTCACGAACTCTAACCACCGCCGTTGTCTCATATTCAGTTCCTTCTGAGTGAAAAGATATTTCAGACTTTTATGATCTGAATATACCTCGCACTGCTGACCATATAAATAATGCCTCCAGATTTTCAAAGCAAACACCACAGCAGCTAACTCCAAATCATGGGTTGGATAATTCTTCTCATAAGGCTTCAGCTGTCGGGAAGCATAGGCAATCACCCTGTCCTTCTGCATAAGCACACAACCCAGACCAATCCGAGAGGCATCGCAATATATACAGAACTTCTCTTCTGCCACTGGTAATGTCAGAACCGGAGCTGTAGTCAATTTCTGCTTCAACGTCTGAAAGCTGAGCTCACACTCTTCAGACCATTCATACTTCACGTCTTTTCGTGTCAGCCGAGTCATAGGTGCTGCTATTTTCGAAAAACCTTCAATAAATCTTCTGTAATAGCCCGCCAATCCCAGAAAACTCCGAATCTCGCTAACATTCTTCGGCTGAGGCCATTCATTAATTGACTGAATCTTGGCCGGATCCACTGATATTCCGCCACTGCTAATAACGTGGCCAAGAAAGTGCACCTTAGTTAACCAAAATTCGCACTTCGATAACTTAGCATATAGTTGTTGCCGCCTCAGGATTTCCAGAACTATCCTCAAATGCTCCTTATGCTCCTCTTCATTACGGGAATAAACTAAAATGTCATCGATAAACACAATTACAAATTTATCGAGATATTCTCTGAACACTCGATTCATTAGGTCCATAAAGGCGGCTGGAGCATTCGTCAAACCAAACGACATAACCAGGAACTCATAGTGTCCATACCGAGTCCTGAAAGCCGTTTTCGGGATATCCTGCGATCTGACTTTCAACTGGTAGTATCCCGATCTCAGATCAATCTTAGAAAATATCCGGGCTTCTTGCAGCTGATCAAACAAATCATCTATCCTTGGCAATGGATATTTGTTTTTCACCGTTAGTTTGTTCAACTCCCGGTAATCAAGGCACATTCGAAGTGACCCGTCCTTCTTCTTAACAAATAGCACGGGCGCTCCCCACGGCGAAAAACTAGGGGGTATAAAGCCCTTATCGACCAATTCCTCCAATTGCTTTTTCAGTTCTTTCAACTCAGGAGGAGCCAACCTGTAAGGATTCTTCGACACCGGCTCTGCTCCAGGATAGGTGTCAATTACGAACTCGATTTCCTGGTCCGGAGGTAGACCAGGCAAATCATCTAAAAACACTTCAGGAAAATCACGAACAATATCTATCTCTTGAAGCTTAACCTCTACCAAAGACTGAGAATCGACAATAGTGGCAAGAAAACACGTAAACTCACCAATAACAGATTTCCGAGCATCCATGGGTGCCATAACCGAGAACCTCTTTATGTTCTTCAAAGCTTGAAAAGAAAAATCTTCACCGCTCGGAGGTTGGAAATTTACAGTCCCTGCTCTGCAATCAATCGTCGCATGGTGCCGAAATAGCCAGTCCATACCGAGTATCACATCATACCCGGTTATCCCCATAACGATTAAATCAGCAGGTAAAGTCTTCCTTCCGACTGTCACCAAACTGTTAGGAACTACCTGCGCAGAATGCATATACTCGCTGGATGGTAATTGCACAGTATACGCACTTTCCGTCGGCTCTACCTCTAACTGTACTTTCGCCACAAATGCTACCGCTACGAAGGAATGGGACACCACTGAATCTATCAAAGTAAATGCAGGCACCGAATTAACAAATACAGTACCTGAAATAACGGCTGCTCGATCTTCTCCCTCAGGCTCTATCATCGCGAAGATTTTGGGCCTTGCCTTGACTGGTTCTTTCTTCGCTGTAGGGCAATCCTTTGCCATGTGACCATGTTTGTTGCAATTAAAACATTGAAAAACTTTCGGCTTCGGGCAGTCTCAAAACATGTGACCGGATTCAAAGCAATTGTAACATTTTCCTTCGTACTATCCACACTCTCCCGGGTGCGACCTTAAACATTTTGGACATTGTGGAAACAACTTCCTCTGTTGTGATTGTTGTTGAGGCTTCTTACCTCCCCTTTGATCTTTCAGATTTCCTCCCGGTCGTTTCGTACCTTGAGACTGAGAAGAGGATCCGCCTCTGCCAAACTGTGCGGTAATATCCTTGAACATCTGTTTTGGTGCTTCTACGGATTTCAGAATCTTACCAGCCGATACCTCCACTTCTATAGCTTTAGCCACCACACGGTTAAACGGCACACCATCAATCCCGAAAGTCTTTACTAACATTTCAATTTCTGGCTTCAACCCTTGTACAAACTGAAAAATCTTATCTTCCTCTCTGCTAATCATATGGCTGGCAAACTTGGACAGTGCTTCAAACTGCTGAATATAGTCCCCCACAGACCCGGTTTGTTTTAAAGCCATAAACTCCGATCGCTTTTCGACTTGAACCGTTCGGTTGTAATATTTCTCATAAAACAGTTCCTTGAAGTCCTCCCAATTCATACTCTGTACATCTGTCGTAGCTTTTACGGTTCCCCACCAGCTTTTGGCACTACTAGACAGGTGGAACGTCGCATGTTTCACCTTGTTCTCATCCTCCACCTCCGCAACAATAAACATCTCTTCAACTGTACAAATCCAACTCTCAGCAGCTGTCGGATCCGTCAGACGCCCTTCAAAGATCGGAGGCTTGAACCTTCGAAACCTTTCTCCACTAGAGCCAGTTCCAGAGCTGGACCCCGCTCCAAGGCCTCCCTGCAATCCTTGATTCATAAAAACACCGAGCAATTGAGCTTGCATAGTCAAAAGATCCCTGAGTTGTTTATTAGGGTCCTCAGGTGGTTCGGGCTCATTCCGGGGTCGTCCGGGTCGTCTTGGCTGTCCTGGGTTTCTAGGCATTCTCTTTTCTATTCCTGTCAAGGTTAGAAATTCTAATCTTAGAAAAAAAACTAACTAAAGTTAAGAAATACTTACAGTCGGTGAAGCACGTTGCACAGCGGCCGGTATTGTCGGGTAATCCTTTGAACGACTCGACCACTAACGCTCTGATACCATCTTTGTAATGCCCCGAACCCGCCCCGGGCCCGGTGCGTCACTTTGCAAACCAATCCCGTGTTTAAACCACGCTTAAAATGTTTTTTCGTAAATTTTTCGACTCGCTTTTCGGGTTTTTCGAACCCTCGATTTTTATTGGAAAACGTGCCAAAATACGTTTAAAATATGTTGGAAAAAGTCGGGTTAAAACAAAGTGGAAATCGTACTAAAAATTTTTTTTTTAAAAGAAACTGCTGCTGGGCGCGCGCTAGGCGCCGCACGCGCCCAGACAGTGCGCTGCGCGCGCTGCTCGCCAGCGTGCTGCGCGCTGCGCGCGCTGGGCACGCCCCGTGTGTGCCCAATCGCGTTCGGTCGTGATTTTGGCCCGATTGATCGGGCCCTCTCGGGCTATTTTCACCAAAAATGATCCCGGCCGCGATCGGTCGTGACCCATGCCCGATCGATCGGGCCAGCTCGGGTTTTTCCAACCAAAAACGCCCCAAAACACCTCGTTTTGACTTTCCTTGACCTTCCCGACCTTTCTACACTTTTCTATGAGCCCGACACCTCCAAAAATCCCGAAATTTTTACCGTACACTCCCGACACCCAAAACTTTATGTCTCGTAAAAATTTTAGAAAACCGACTTAAAACAAATTATAACGAAAATAGCAAACATAACCCGACGTTAATTATTTTAAAACCAAAACGGGCGGCGTAACGCCTAAATTTCTTTAAACCAAAACCTGAAAGTTTAAAACCAAAACATATAGTTTCAAACCACAACCATGTAGGACTATTATCCATCAACTCAACCAACTCGCGGACATCCCAAAATAATTACGCAAACATTTATAACTACAACGTATCAAACCTCCAAATTCTTCTAACTTTTCTCAAAATAAACATTCACACTTCAAACAACTTAACCCATCAAAACAGCTTAAAGACACCCGTCAACTATCAACATACCAAAAAGAAACAACCTCCCCAAAACCGAGGAAGACAGTAGCCGAGACGCCCCGACAATAACTGCACCGACGCACCCCGTACTCCTCCAACTGCGCAATCCTTGCGGTGTGGTCTCGTCTACCCTTCTGTTTTTTGGTAATACTTTTTCCGTAAAATACGCTCCTTGAATTCCCTCCCAATTCATACCTTAACTGTCGTAAGCTTTAACGGTCCCCACCAGCTTTTGCACTATTCACAGGTGGCGTCGCATGTTTCACCTTGGCGCATCCTCCACCTCCGCAACAATAAACATCTCTTCACGTACAAATCCAACTCTCATCAGCGTTGTTTGTTTTCCCCGGATCCGTCAGACGCCCTTCCAAGGCCGAGTCTTTAAACCTTCGAAACCTGTCTCCCCTATAGCCCGCTCCAGAGCTGACCCCACTCGCAAGGCCTCCCTGAATCCTTGATTCAGAAAAAACAACGAGCATTGAGCGTCCATGTTAAAGATCCTTAGTTGTTTATTCGGGTCCTCAGTGGTTCGGCTCATTCCGGGTCGTCCCAGGTCGTCTGGCTATCCCTTGGTTTTTCTAGCAATTCTCTTTTCTATTCCTGTAACGGTTGAAATTCTAATCTTAGAAAGAAACTACAAAGTTAAGAAATACTACAGTCGTGAAAGCCCGTTGCCCGGCGGCCGTATTGTCGCTAATGTTTGCATGACGCGACCCCTAACGCTCGATAACCATCTTTGTATTTCGCCCCGAACCCGCCCCGGGCCCGGTGCGGTCCTTTGAAACCAAGCCGTGTTTAAACGACGATTTAAGTAATTTAATAAAATTAATCAACTCGGTTTTTGGGTTTTCCCGAACCCTCATTTTTTTTCTTGAACAGCGTGTCTAATCCTTAGACAATACTTGGAAAAATGTCGTTTAAATGTTTGGAAAATTGAGTTTTTAAAAAAAAAACATGAGAGGCGCCTGCTGGCGCCGCGCGCGGCGCTCCCTGGCGCACGCACAGAGCGCGCCTAATTGCGCCCAGCGCGCATCCCTTGCGCGCCCAACTGGTGTCGGAGGTCGATTATTTGCCTCCCGTGGGCTATCGCGCACCGTCTCTCTGCCATGTTCGCCAAAAATCGCCCCAGAGGCATTGCTCTCGCCTTCCCATGGCGTCCATCGCCACCCCCCGGTTTTTGCCCCAAAAAACGCCCAAAACTTGACTTTTTCTCCCCCCCCCCGACGTTTCTACTTTCCTTCACTTCCTTCATTTTTCTACGACTAAAACACATCCAAAATTCCAGAAATTTAAACAGACCATTTCGTCCGACACCTAACCTCAAAGCCATAAAAATTTTTGGAAACCGACTTCAAACGGAGAAATCACACCATATAAACTAAACCCGACATCGTTTTTTAGAAACCAAAGGGCGGCGAACGCCTAAATTTCTTTAAAACAAAACCTGGAAAAATTACAGCAAAAATAACTATGTCAACCCCCAACACTAACAACCCGTACAACATAGTTTCAACCAAAACAACACACAAAATAAAGCAGTCAAACGAAACTGTCGAACCGTTAACCCTTAAAAAACATTTATAACAAACCGTTCACCATTTTTTCTACTCTTACTTCCACATACAAAAACATTACAAACGCAAAACAACCGTCTATTCAAATGTTCCCCTCCCACACGTACCCGCGGAACAAGTGGTCCGACGCCCCCGACAAACAGCCTGCACCCGGCGTCCTCCGTACTCCTCCGACTGCGGCCTAATCCTGATCTAGTATCATCAACCTCACCGATAACACTCGTCCCTACACCATAGAACACAAAAATGTAACCGAACCTTTAGCAAGTAAGGGAAATAATGCACAACGACACGCTAATTCTCGACTCAAGCCTCAACTCATTTTCTATTGCTAACCACATCATTCCTTTCTTTTCATTTCCAATTGCATTTATCTTCACTTCTAGGTGATCACGTAGGCACACTCCCCCACACAGTCCAGGACGGCCACCCGTGAATTCCCCCGAGCGAGACTAGAGGCACACTTCCACACAGTCCAGACGGCCAACACGAATCTCCCCCAATCGATCGTAGAATCCGCATTGTCACTTCAAGCACGAACAGGTCGACGACTGCTACTCACGACACATTACGACATTCACATGGCATCTCGAATAAGATCACCTCGCGGGTGCTCAACGAGCCACTTGCCCGCCCAAGCTATTCTACTGAGACAAGTTGCATATCACGCTTACTTTCTTGCCACATCATCCTGCCACCAAACATTCAAAAACCCGTTATTCCGTATTTAGAATACATGATTCATACACCCAATCATAACAAAAGCCAAACATACACAAACAAACAAGCCAATCCCCAAACCGTCTTGTGTGGAGGCCCGAAGGCACAAACACCCATCCAATACTTACCTGGTTTTTCCTCTCGATACTTCTCGTTCACAGTACCTCCGTCCAACGAATCACACGTTCGATCACCTAAAATGCGAGAAACAACTTAGAATTTACACTCTAAGAAATGCTTACCCAACTAATAGAACTATACACAACTCGCCCAACACGATCTTTCACCCAAATTGACACGTCTAACTTCAAACGATCAGAACTCCCCTTTTTCGCAACGATTTCCGACGTGCCACCCCAACTTGGAACCTCTACATGTCCTACTACCATTGAAACCACCCCAATCAACATCCAAACACAAGGCTAAGTCGGACATGGCCAAAACATAATCGGTGCACTTTCGGGTAAAAACCGATTTTTCAAGCTCCCACTTTCCAATCCTCCATCCAACCACGCCACGACCCTAAACCTAAGTCTTTCAACAACCAATCATCAAAATAAAAAGAAAGCTACATTTCCAACTCGATGTTCGAATCCTAACCGGGTTTTCCCAAACAATTCTTAAAATCCAACTAAAACCTCCCAAAACACTCCTCAACGTCATCGAAAACATCTAAACAAAACCCAATCGATTTTACCTTGAAATCGCTCTTAAGAATTGCAGAAAAATGAGAGGAAACGCGGCTATGGAAGGAAAAGAGCGAGACACGAATGGAGAGAGGAGAGGAGGGAAAAATAAACCAGTTCTTTTCCTTTTTATTCCGTCATTTAATTCACCATCAATTTTAACCATTTCGACCCTCCCCTTTTCACCTTTAATCCAACGGTCAAACCCCGCTAAACCACCACTTTTTCTTCCCATCACCTTCCACCAATTTGTTGGTTAGCACACATGACACAGTGACAAGTCAGCACTCAAACGCTCCACAATCACACTGGTTTTGACTTTATCAAACCTGCCACTAATCACCTTTCTCTTCTATAACCTTCTAAACCCCATCAACAAAGCCCTCTCGTACAGAGCTAACTTATGCTCGCCACTTAGTCCAAATTTCCGAGTGGTTACAAGTAGTGTCAGAGATGTTAAATGGTCGCGCTGTGGCCTGTATGCGGGCCCCAGCTGAGGCCAAATTTGGGCTCGTGGCTCGCCAGCTTTGGGCCAACAATCTGGCCAGTGGCCGGCTCGTTAGCACGGCAACTAGGCCCTTCCACTTAGCCTCCCCCCCCCCGTCTTCGTTCCTGTAGCGGGCCAAGCCTGACCCAATCCAGTTAGCGGCCGGCTAAGCCACAGAATTTAGGCCGCGCGAGCCCACCATTGGACCGGGCCAAAGGAGCCGGGCCAACGAGCTGGCTCCTTAGCTTGGCGAGCCAAGCCCGGCCCCTCACCTTGGCCCCACATCCCCCCCCCCCCCCAGCCCAGGATCCAAGCCTCCCCCTGGACCCCTTCCCCTTCCCAAATCCCGCCCAGGCCCTCCCCCCCTTCCCCTTTTCCCCTTCCCCTTGGCCCCTTTCCCAACACATCTTATTCGAGATTAAGATTTAGCATACACTTGGATAATGTTGTGCTAACGATGTTGGTATTTTCATTTTAACAAAATATTATTCAATCAGATACTACTCACTATTCTCTTTTCCAATGAGATGTGTTTTGTCAGATTTAAATTTAGTTGTTTAAAGATGTATGACATATATTTTTGCCTCCGTATTAAATTAAGTAGAACCGTAATTTCGTATATAAGTTGATCTAATGTCGAGGCAATAAATTATATATTGTTTTACTGCTCATCTTTAATCACGAAAATTAAAAACCGAGTAGAGATAGCGAATTCTACTTATTTAATTTGAAAAGCTGCTAGGGTCATTGCCAGTTATTTGTGATTTTATGAATGAGAAAACACTAATATTAATACTTGATAATCTAGGTTTTGTCGAAATGTAACTAATATATTTCTGGATTTTTTTGAAATTATTTTATGATGCTACACATAAATGTTCAGGAATTTATTACTCACTTCTCTCTTTTTCTCTCAATTTTTATAAACTTAACTTGTTAATTTTTACATATCCGACAAATAGATGAATTATATATAGACTTAATAAAATAGATAACAAAATTTAAAAAAAATATTGGCTTGACATTCCTCCTATCTTTTGTTATGCATTTATAATGGATTTCAGATAAAAATTAAGATGAGTATGTCCTCATATTACAAAATTTCCTAACAATTTTACATACTACTTATCCTTTCTCAGTCAACATAACTAATAGAATTGCTATTTGATATTATGCTTAGGGATCTAAATATTCTAATGTAGTTGTTCTCGGTATTATCTTCCATATTAATTCAAGTAGTGGTGGTGGAAATATTGTAAGTTCACAATTTGGTATTCAACGATAGTTGGATCAATTAGAAAACGGATGTAAAGAAGAAGAAAAAAAAACATAAAGATAGCCTTGAATCTGAGGAGCCAAAGCTCTGAATACCAAATATGAGAACCACGGGTATAGTAAACTCGAGACCCCTTCAACAACGTAGAATAGAAACTCAGGAACGCCTTTGAAATCAGTATACAAGGTGCTTGACTAACCAAAAGTTAATCAAACAAGGAGTCTTACCCGTACCAAACTGTGGTAAACCAAAGCTTATCAATTTGATCTTTCAGTTTTGACTGAAGAAGATCTAGTCTTCACAAGAAAGAAAAAAGAAAAAAAAAAAAAAAAAAAGGGCAAAAAAAAAAAAAAAACAAAAAAAAAGTAAAAAAAAAAAAAAAAAAAAAACAAAAAAAGAAAAAAAAAAAACAAAAGAGAAAAAAACAAAAAAAAAAAAAAAAAAAAACAAAAAAAAAAAAAGGAGAAAAAAAAAAAAAAAAAAAAAAAAAAAAAAAAAAAAACAAAAAAAATAAAAAAAAAAAAAAAAAAAAAAAAAAAAGAAAAAAAAAAAAGGGACAAAAAAAAAAAAAAAAAAAACAGAAAAAAAGAGTTAATAAAAAAAAAAAAAAAAAAAAAAACAAAAAAAAGAAAAAAAAACAAAAAAAAAAAAGAAAAAAAAAAGGGTGTAAAAAAAAGCAAAAAAAATTCGTCCCACCTCCACAGACAGAACATTTTTACTATATGAACTCAAAATCATTATAGCGCTCCTCTCATTTTTGCAAGGTTTATGCCTTTCAAATAGGCTTGCAAACTATCCTAATTTAATAAGAAGTAATTAGTAAACTAGTATAAAACATAATTAGGAAACCTTCTAACCATACTTAGGAAAACCTCTAAATCTATTATTAGGAAAGCTTTGTAAAACTATAATATAAGAACCTTTCTAAACTATAATTAAGAAATATTACAATTAATGGGTGTCAGAAGGAAAATACATTCCTCCTTTCTATAAATATTCTGGGAACGCGCCTCTTTTGTAATTGCCTTGTTGACCAAGCAACAACGTCCAAATTATACTATTCAGCCCACTATAGACCCCTTAAGCAGTCGCCCAAATTCTTTCTGAAGTCACACCTATTGTAATAAGGGTCAGCTAGACCATCGATATGCCCATGAAGCCTCAAAGGTCAGTTTGATAGCAGTTTTTCTTGAAAGTCCATAATCTTTGAACGTGTGCTTGATCTCCATTTATGCATCACCTTGAAGAATGTCCATAATGTAAGGGGAGGCTGACATGTAATATGTTTGATCGCCGTAAAGCATGATTCTGCCATGAAGAACTACATATTTTACATTGATCTTGTCTTTGTGCGTTAAGCGTTTGTTCGTACCTATTATTCACATAGGGTCTACCTTTGTTAGATGGATTTATTGTTCTTGACCTTTGGACTTGGACCTATCTTTGTTCGTATCAGGATGTTTAGGTCCTAGTTCTATGTGAAATGCACTAGAAATTTTATTTGGACACTTGGTATCAATTTCCTCGCTTAGAAACTTTGATATTTTAGATTTGTGAAAAATGTTTTCTAACCACATATGATATGATTCTATAATGACAACGTGATCTACTAACAATCCAATCTCTATTGTAGCATCAGATCTGCTTTTAGTGCAGTGGACGGGTGAATGAATGAACGCCGAGGACGCCGCCCCCAATCCGTGCGTCACTCAGTTGCAGAATAATTGGAACACGTCATTACGAAACAAATACGAGAGGACGAAATTCTTTAAGACTTTAAAATTTGGATGTTGAAGATTAAGCAGTGTAATTTAAATTTGAATTATTTTTGTTTCAACTTGTCATTTTTTTTTGTGCCAGTTGCACATGATGACATTTAGATGGGTGTGCCCATAGTTTGGGATGTATCTAATTTGTAGTGATGCAATGTCAAAAAAAAAAATTTTTTTTTTTTTTATTGAATGACAAAAAAAAGTTTTTTGTATATTTTGTATATTTTGTTTTCTTCGTTTTTTAATAATTAATGCATTTTTGTATTAATTAAAGATTTCTCTTATACCGTTAAGTAGCTAGCATATTTATCATTATTATAATAAATATTTATTATGTTATAATAAATAAAGTTTAATGAAAATCTAAATTAATTGTTATATACAGATAATTTTATTTATTTAGCTCGCTTTCAGCTCGGGTCATTAGCTCGTTTGGCCAGCTCATGTTGAAAATTTTTTGGGGTAGCTTGTTACCTCGACAGCCTTCAGCCGACATCGTTTAACAATCTCCATAAGTCGAATGGCATTACTTAGAACTTTATTGGCCTTTATGAGTTCTGAAAGCATCTGTGAGAAACATCCTCATCTCATTCAATCTAATTTGAGATGAACGCATAAAGTTAGATATACAGTGTCCAGTGATTGGAACACTTAGGTGAGACACTGATAATAAAGCGATAATGGACATGTTAAAATGCGGAAAGTAAGGAGACAGGAGTTTGGTACGGCAGTTCGGATTGCCTACGTTTGCGGGGCCACCCCATATAAATCAAGCAATTCACATGTTTCAGTTTACAAGACGCCGGCTATCACAAACGCAATACTCTCGTCTTTTTCTTTATCGCCGGCTTCTTCCTAACTTTCCCAGTGACTTTTTTTTGGCAGCTCCCTCGACGCGAAGATCGATCCCTCCCGAAATCTATTGTGACAAGCTCCCCTTGTCAATGATGACTCCCTTGAATCCGCATATAACAAGATCCCTTGCCGATGAATGACTCCAGCCTAGAATCCGGTATAGACAATATCCGCTTTACCCACGAATCAAAACTCCTCTCGGTTCTAGTTAGCCTCCTCTCGAGACTGAGCTTAATGAATATCACAAGAATGCATATTCTACACGTTAGTAACTCCCAACTTTGTCTTCAGATGTGATCAACCACACACTCAAGAACAAAGAAATCCAACCAAACAGAGTGTGCATAAAGTCTCTTACAGACTGAATGAATAATTGACTCACTCACTTTATAGAAGCGTGAGGGAGGAATGAATAACGGCTTGCAGCACAAGTAATTATGATAAGAATCAATAATCTGCACACGAACTATGAAAGAAGAATGCATAATATAATGCTCATCAAATCTTTCTAATTTTTTTATCTCAGATATTTTATCCTAACTGATTGCACAGAAATTGGAACTAAATCCCACAAATCTGGATCTGTGACACTGGCTGCAACATAAATGGAAAGTTCGAGCAACGAATCTCATAGTTGATGTGATCTCGTATCTCGCCATAATCTAGCTTAACAGAATTCACAAACTTCAAATCAACCTTCCAAAGATATAGATAATTTTTTGATCTCCAAGAAACAACCTACCAAATATGAGTTCGCTGATTATGGAATAAAGTGCAAACTTTCTTAATAACCAATTGCCAAAAAATCAATGTTAATCAATATTTAGCATTTACAATCTCACCCTTTGGCATTTTTGGTAAAAACCAAACTCCCCATGTATGCTGGATATAAGTTTGACGAAACTCCCCATAAACCAGAACTTACAGAATGGTATTTCACAACATAGTGCCAAAATTACTCTCCCTTTTTGCTACAAAAGACAAAAGAGTATAGTAAACAACCATCAACAAAAAAAATTGTTTTAACAAATCAGAGAAAGTACCAAATTAATCATTAAGTATAATCATCATCATAAGAAACCAACCCGATTGTAGCTGCTAGCAACTGCTCACTAGCATCTTTTCTTTTGACATATTCTTCTTCATTATGAGAGACCGGAGCCTCCTTTTCTGCCACTTTTGTGATATCTTCAGTGACATCAGGTGAAACACTTGACTTGTCAGCAACATCGGCCTCCTTAACACGTTCCTTCAAATTGGCAGCTTTCTTTCGAAAACATTATCAGTAACTTCATTAGTAGTCCTTTGTTCGACAAGGTCATCAAGTAATCCTATAACCACTGTCTTTCTCTTTTCAATGATTTTTTGTTGATCATTCAAAAACTTCAACTCATCCTCGAGTAGCTTGATGGAGCGAGATAATAGTGCAAAGTCAGAAATATTGTAGGGAGTTGGAACACCCTCTGAGACTTCTTCCAGATCATTTATATGATCACCTGTTAGAAGTTTATAGTTGTAGATTAAACAGAGAAATGGAAGAGCTGATCGTACATTTTTGCAGTTCGCATGTTTCACAATTTGATCAAAGAAAAATTGTCCAATATCAAATGCAATAGAATTCCCAATTTTGAATAATAATACTGCCATCGATTTGTTCACACCTGTCCGATGAGAAGTAGGCAATCAATTTCTCATGACTATCTTGTGCAGGATATCATATTTCACAGTAAGTTGAGATGCATGGAAATCTTTACCACGGGGCCATACCCGTCTGACACCACATGTTTGATGATCCGGATGTGTAAGTATGTGTACGATGGCTGCACGAACCGGAACCCAGATGGCAGTACGTCCACGCGGGCGAATTGGAAAGTGACGGGTCGTAAAAAAGGGGTCGTCACAATCTCACATAACTTGGGGAAGTATATGAAAATGAAACATATGTAAAGAGACCCTCCTAGATAGTAAGACATGTTTTGGAGCACAATTGGCAACGGATCCCATAAGAACTCCGAAGTTAAAAGTGTTTCGGCGAGAGTAGTAGCAGGTTGGGTGACCGACTGAGAAGTCCTCGCCAAACAAAGTCGTGAGGGGAGGATATTGAGCTACGGCCCAATCCCAAGAGCGGACAATATCTTGCTGGAAAAAGGGGTCGTTACAAATGGTATCAGAGCCTGTACCCAACCGGAAATGTGGCCAACGAGGACTGTAACACTTGGCTTTACGGGATTTTAGAATTCCAATATAAATAGCATTTTTGGTAAATATGTCAAATTAAGTCTGTTTTGCAAAAAGAAAGCGTTATTAAAATCCTAATAATTAACAAAGATTTTAGGAGAAATAAGGGAATTTTTAGAGTAGTAACGCTAATTACAAGGATTTTACGTTTCTCGTAATATAAAGGATATTTTGGTAAAAAAATAGTAAACGAGATCTATTTTGCAGACGGACAGTTTTAATAAATCCCTGATAATAAGTTGGATTTATAGACGAAATAAGAAAATTTGGAGAAACCAAATCGTTAGCTATATAACGAAACAAATAGAAAATAAGTAAAAGGGCAAAAAAAAAGGTAAATTTACAAACCAAATTAATAAAAACTAATTTCTCCTCTCTTCCTCCCTCATTTTCTTCTCCCTCCGTGAACGCCAAAAGCTCTGGCGATTTCTCCCCTTCGCCGTTTCACCCTCAACTGACGTCGATTTCTCCTCCGATCAACCTCCGTTCTTTACGTTTTCTTCTCCAAACCGGACTCTAGGTGAACAACGCTCGTGGACGGAACTTGAGTTGCAACGGACACGAGGTAAGTCTCCGTGACTTGTTTGGCCGATTTGGCCTACACCATAAGATTATGTCAATTTGAGGAATTGGAGATGTTGTTGTGTTGGGTAATTAGGTTGGGTAGTTAGTTTTAGTTATGTTGTTGAATGTATAAGTTTATTGTTTGTTATGCTTTGTTTTTGTTATGTCATTATACACATGGACGCATCATGGTTTCTGGAAAGAAAAAAAAAACAAAAAGGAAAACAAAAAGGTAAATGAAAAGGTAAATGAAAAGGAAAAACGAAAAGAAAATGAAAAGGTAAATGAAAAGGTAAATGAAAAGGTAAATGAAAAGGAAAAACGATAAGGAAAACGAAAAGGCAAATGAAAAGGTAACGAAAAGGTAAATGAAAAGAAAAAACGAAAAGGTAAATGAAAGAAAAAACGAAAAGGTAAATGAAAAGGTAAATGAAAAGGAAAAACTGACATGCCTCGGAGGCCCGTCACGAGATCACAAACTCGGGCACAAAATTTACTCACTCAATATCTAATGAATTGTCTCTTTTTGCAGGTTTGGATCACATCATGGACTTTACTTGGGAGCGGACATCAGAGGATGAGGAGAAACCTTATCACGTCATTCATCGAAGCTTCCTTGCAGACCTGTGAGAATTTGTCTTCTCGGGCCATAATTTGTAATTTTTAATTTTTAAACTTATTGGCATATATTCGCCTTTATTGTAAGGATTTTATAAATTCATTTCATGTATTAGATTGTATGGTTAGGACTAGATGTATGGTGGTGGATTTGGGTTGAAGGAAATCCAACAAATTCAAAGAAAAAAGGCTTCTACAAATCGAGCCCAAAGAAATACTCGGCCCAAAGAAGAGCCCACATCCAAAGGTATGGTTTTGCAGGTACATGTGTGGGTGAAAGCATGCATGAAGAGTTGGCGAAATCCTCACCATTGGCTAAGATTTGCCTCGGGCTCAATCCTAGGCGTCGGATTTGCGCGCGCTGGAGCGTGCATCTGTGGGCAGCAGCGCCAGCTGGGGCGCGGCCAGCGTGAGGCACAAATCCGGGCAGCGCGCACGCGACGCATCCTGGCCGTCGATCTGCGTGCGCCAGCGCACCTCCCTCTTCAATCCGCACGCGCTAGCCCCTTTTCTCCTAGCCATCGATTAATTTTTTGATCCAAAGGCCCTAATCCACCTAGGACTTCTATAAATGCATGGTATTAGTGATTGTAGACAACTTTTTGCCAATCAATACACTACTATTTCTCTATTTTGTCAAGGTGGTTTCCTTAGAGTTTTTCCTTGGTTTTCTTGAACCAAGTGGAGAGGCCCTCCATTGCTAACCTAGCTTGGGTTGCTAAGATAGCTCTTACCCATTCCCTCACCTTCTCCATTGGGAGTTGGATAGAGGAAAAAAATCCCCGGCCTACGGTGGTCATTTTCCTCCCGGAAAACGTTTATCCGAGAGCTTAACCCGTAAGATCGCTCTACAAATCCGCCAAGGGTATTTCTTTACTTTTCTTGCCATTACTTCACACACATTTCACTCTCTTTATTTTCGGCTCCATTACTCACACACCTTCACTTTTATTTTATGTCATTTTCTTTCCCTTATTGCATTGCATTTTCTTTTCATCCTTAACCTCCCTTCTTCATCTCTTTCTTCTTATTTTCCTTATATTTCGCACCTTCATTCTCCTCATTATATTCGGCCAATGCATCCTTCATCCATTGTTTATTTTCTTGCATTTTGTTTTAGCTTTTTCTTCCTTTATTTCTGGTTTAGAGCATCACTTGCACCCGAGCACATTTCCTCATCTTTTGTGGGTTTGAACACGGATCATTTTCCTAGAGGATCCCGTGTCAAGTGGTATCAGAGCAACAAGGCTTCCCTCATGCGTTTTAGTGCCTTGACAATAGTCAAAATTTGTCACAAAATCGGGATAGCGGCTCATTTCATTTATTGCAATATTTTCCACTTTATTTGTTGAACTAACTTTTGCTAACTTGTGCTAATCTAACCATTTTATTTGCTGTCATTTTAATGCTATGTGTTAACTTGAATATCGTATTGAAATGTGGTATGCACTATGGTAGAAGTCGGCCAAGGTTAGTGATACATTTCTTTTACTAGTTCTCGGTTTTTACTTCTCTATTTGTCTCGGTTTTCATTTTTTATTTAGCTACATTGGATGCAATATTTTCATCTACATTAAGCCAAAAGTTTGCTAGAAATATGGGAGAAATGAAGCTTGAAATTCGGCAAAAAATATAACTATAAAACCGGCTCACTTTTGCTTATTTCCTTCACGGTTTTTAGTGTATTAATGACTTGAGTTGTTAAGTTTTCTTTGTTATTATTTGAGCCTAGTTTTATCACTTAGATTTTTTCCATTCACTAAATTAATTTTTTGGAAATTTTGGTGCTTCAAATCGGCTTAAATCTATTACTATAAAAATCAGAATATTATTGATCTAACCTCTCGATTTTTGCATCTTTTGTTTTGCTCTAAATTTGCATAATTAATTGCTGAATGTTGCTCTTGCTTTGACTTATAAACTCACCTATTTTACGCTGACAATTGAATGCACGAACTTGGTTTATACGAATTTAGCAAAAGCATGATTTGAATTAGCAAATTTCAGCTAAAAGTTACATTAAATTCTGCTATGTTTGAATCAAATTTCAGCTTGTTTATTTTGATTTAAGTGGTGTTTTAAATATTATTACTTGCTGTTTTTAGAGTTAATTAGTTGTTATTAATATTTCTCTAAGTGACCTTAGATAAATTTGAAAACTTGGTTAAAATTGTGGCGATTAGTAATTGTTAAAAAAAATATATATATTCATTTCTTTATTATTGCTAAGTGTTTATTAGAATTGTTAAGTTGTTTGCCTATTTTAGCATGATCCCTATTTTTTTCTTTTGTCTCAGCTAAGATTAAACCTTAGTGCCTAAAATTTCCTAAGGCATTAAGAAGATAAGCATCTCACTAATTTAGGAATATTAATTTAGACAAGAATTGTAACACCTGACAATCCCGGTCAGGTGATCTTCTGAACCGAATTAACTGTCACTTTTAATTTTGGTCCTTTGATTTGAATTTAATGCCAAGGCTTATTTGATTGCTAATTGTGTGGTGGCAGAATTGTAATTATGAGGGATTGCAATTGGTATAAATAGAAAATGGAAATCTTAAACCTCACTAAAAGCTCACTATAGCCGACACATTCACTCTCGGCGATTTCTCTCTTCTCCAGAGTTCTCTCTCTTAGCTAGCTACAGCTCCTTTCGGTGACCGATTCTTCAGTCTCCACCCCGACGAATTCACACCCTAGGTAAGACTCGACAATGTAGTTGCTGGTTAACCATTTTGAGCTCTTTTTTTTCAGCTAAGCTCTGTAGTTTCGGATTCTTCAATGGTAGAGTTATTTTGTGACATTTTAATCCACAGTTAGTAATGGCATTTTCGATTCGAATCTGGATATTAAGATAATCGACTGTGTACAGCTGCTAGGTTGAATCTGATTATTAGGATCTGGAAATTGAATCCATGCACACAAGGTGCTGACTAGAGAACCTAGAAGTACAAATGTGTTAGATTCTAGGATAACTATTGGTTAGGACTTTAGGATTTTGTTTAACTCTGTAATGTAAAATGTTCTAGGTGAAGAAGATTGCAGAGAAGTGCTCAATTTGCTAAGGAAACCAGGTAAGTGAATGTGTCGGATTACCCAGCCATTAGGGCCCTACATCACAAGGGTACTAGTTAGAAGTTGTTTTCGATGTTTAAAGGTTATCTAAGTTATTGCCTGTTGGTTATGGTACTCGATCTGTTAGTATGATTCTAGTTAGATGTATGATCTGTTCAATGGAATGATGAACCAAGGGTATCCCTGCTCATGCATCACGAATGTTTCTCAAGCATATGAAAATGTTTTAAGTGCATGTTTTCTCTCATGGATAAGATATGAATATGAAACCTATGCAACATGGATTATGAGAGGGTTGGGGGCTGTTTGACGTATGTCACTGTCCAAAAGAGGGACCAAGAATACGACCCGTAAGGGACTATGTACACTCTCACTGTCGAACTCCCTTTACCGGCACAAATCATCTCTTAATCCATACAATGTAAATGATGAATATGAATGATGAATATGAATGATGAATATGAATGATGAATATGAACAAGAACAAGAAAAGATTCATGAGCATGTGTTTCTTTAAACTGTGCATTCATGCATATGTGTTAGCATTGCATTCCTTACTAAGCATTAGGCTTATAATTTAAGCCTTATGATGTAGGTGAAGAATTAACAGGTGAGGATTCCAAATTCAATGAGGAAGTCTAAGGCTGGTTGCTGGATGGTGCTCAGGGTGACAGTGCATGGCTGGAAAGGCGAATATGATCCCTAGTTGCTACCTTTAAGATATTAGTAAGGTTTATGAATATTGAAGTTTAAGTAGGAGGGATTCTTCTTAAAAACGTTGAATTCTAGTAAACTTGTCTGGCTGATTTCTGAGTTGTGAATGATCTGTTTCATTTAAGTCTTCCGCTATGCATACTCAGAATATGTCTATGGTTTGTGTTAATACAAGTTTGTGTTAGTCGTGTTGGGAGTTGTGAGATTCAGGATGTTCTCTGTAGGTAAATGTCAAGGGTTCATGTCCGTCGATGGGTGTTTCTGTCGGTTTAAGTCGTGTGATAAGTTAAGGTTTCCTGTCGATCGGATGATGTCTTTAATCGGATGATGTCCTCTATCGGATGATGTCTCCTATCGGATGATGTCTTCCATCGGATGATGTTGTTTATTTTATCGGATGAGTGTATATAACTTTTGTCGTTTAGCGATCAGATGGAGTCTTAATGTGTCACATGGGATACGCATGTCAATTGGATGATGTTGTTTTTTTATCGGATTGAGTGTGTATAAGTTTTGTCGTTTAGTGATCGGATGGAGTTTTAATGTGTCACGTGGGATACGCATGTCAATTGGATGATGTTGTTTTTTTATCGGATTGAGTGTGTATAAGTTTTGTCGTTTAGTGATCGGATGGAGTTTTAATGTGTCACGTGGGATACGTATGTCAATCGGATGATGTTGTTTATTTTATTGGATTGAGTGTGTATAAGTTTTTTCGTTTAGTGATCGGATGGAGTTTTAATGTGTCACGTGGGATACGTATGTCAATCGGATGATGTTATTTATTTTATCGGATGAGTGTATATAAGTTTTGTCGTTTAGCGATCGGATGGAGTCTTAATGTGTCACGTGAGATACGCATGTCAATCGGATGATGTTGTTTATTTTATCGGATTGAGTGTGTATAAGTTTTGTCGTTTAGTGATCGGATGGAGTCTTAATGTGTCACGTGGGATACGCATGTCAATCGGATGATGTTGTTTATTCTATCGGATTGAGTGTGTATAAGTCTTGTTGTTTAGCGATCGGATTAAGTTTAATGTGGCACGTGGGATACACATGTTGATCGGTGGATGTCTGCAAATCGATGCAGCCCGAGAACGATGGAGTTGGGTGATCTGAGTGCACGTCTTTTCTGCCTGATTTAGTTATGTGGCTGATGTCTGAGCATTGTCGCTCTATTCTGTGATATAGTATGACAACAGTCTTATCGGGAAGTCGGGTTCTCGAAGGGTCGAGTTTTCTCAGTTATGCAAATGGCTTAAAGTTCTTTTAAGTTCTGAAGTAGAAAAAAAAAATACATAAATATATATATATATATATATATACAGAGAGAAATTTAGAGAAAATGTCCCACGAAAGTATGAATTGGTCTCGGCCCTTGACGGGGTCGTGACAATTATGGTATCAGAGCAAAACCGGGTTCTAAAATCGATTCTGTAGACTGCCTTCCAGCACTGACTGTCACATGAGCACACTCCAACAACCGTAAGTGTTTATGATTTCAGCAATGTCCTTAAGTTAAGATGTGTTTATGACTAATTGTTTAGGAATCCCATGATGGTAAGAGGCCAACAGAGAGATGACAATGTGGATAGCAATACTATCGCCCAACTAACAGAGTTGGTCATTTGTCAATCCCGACAGATCGAGCAACTTGTAGCCACTAGGGAGGAACAAGGAACTTCTAGCACTAATGCAGCTCGAGATCATGGTGACGAGTTTTTCCATCGACTTCGACCTCCGACGTTTAATGGTCAAGTTTTGGATCCTGTTTATGCTGAGGAATGGGTCTGGAAGATGGAGGACATGTTTAAGTATGCAAAGGTGGATGAAGGAGATACGGTCACGTGTGTTGTCTTCCACTTGGAACTGGATGCGAGGCATTGGTGGGACTCGATCCAGAGCACCGTGAATACAGGCGCTATGACCTGAGAAATGTTTAAGACTGCCTTCTATGACAAGTTCTTCAGCCAAGCTGTTCGGACTAGCAAGAAGATGGAATTTATGCAGCTGCATCAAACCGGTTCTGTGGCCGATTACATATGTAAGTTTGAAGCGTTATCTCGGTTTGCACCCCGTATGATAGAAGATGAAGAAGACAAGATCCACAAATTTGTTCATGGACTAAAACCAGGCTTGTATAGAGGAGTAAAGACTGCGAGAATTCACAATGTGCCGTTTTCGGAGGTGGCAGCTAAGACCTTAGAACTGGAAGAGGTTGAGGTAACGTTACAAGAACAACGTGAGCAGTAGAAGAAGTTTACCAGAGAGGCTCAACCACCACCACGACAGAACAAGGGTTGGCAGCCACAGCAGAATAGGGGGCCTCAGCAACAGCAGAAAGGTGTTAAGAGACCTTTCAATCAGAATGATGACCAGGGAAAAGGGAAACGACCACTAGCTCCCCTATGCCCCACCTGTCAGAAGAATCACCCCGGCGAATGCAAGTTACATTCTTGCCGCTGTTATAGATGTGATAAGGTTGGACACATTGTCAGGGACTGCCCCATGCCGCCGGACCCGAATAGAGCGAAGGTGGCACCTAGAGTCTATGCCTTGATGGAAGATGAGGATGCAGTGCCACATACAGTCATAACATGTACGATTACGATCTGTTGTATTTCTGCTTATACACTTATAGATACGGGAGCCACTCACTCGTTTGTAGCAACCTTGTTTGTACGTAAGCATAACTTAGAACCATTGCCAGCCGAGAGGTCATTTAGTGTTATGTTACCGTCAGGGAAGTCTTTACATTCAGAACAGGTAGTAAAAGGTGATATTGTGACCCTAGGAGATAAGAAGTTGTATGTAGAATTGATCGTAATTGACATGAAGGGATATGAAGTTATACTAGGAATGGATTGGTTATTCAGACATCATGACACGATAAGTTGTAGGTCTGGATTAGTTGAGTTCCGACCCCCGAATGGCGATCGGTATTTCTTCCAAGCTATTCCTAAGATAAGTAAAATGCCGATTGTATCCTCACTAGAAACCCAGCGGTTATTGAAAGAGGGTTGTGAGAGTTTTCTAGCTAGTGTAATTGATGATTGGGTGAAAAGTAGGATAGAACTGCAAGATATTCCTATAGTCCGAGAGTTTCTAGAGGCATTCTTGGATGACTTGCCCGGGTTGCCACCGGATAGTGAAATTGAGTTTGTAATTGATACATACCCCGAGGCATTACCTGTGTCTAAGAACCCCTACCGCATGGCACCTGTTGAGTTGAAAGAATTAAAAGTCCAACTACAGGAATTACTAGACAAGGGATTTACACGCCCTAGTAGTTCTCCCTGGGGTGCACCTGTTTTATTCGTTAAGAAAAAAGATGGTTTTCTTAGAATGTGCATAGACAACAGAGAGCTAAACAAGTTGACAATTAAGAATAAATACCCTTTACCCCGAATTGATGATCTGTTTGACCAACTACAAGGAGCTAAGGTGTTTTCAAAGATTGACTTACGTTCGGGTTATTACCAACTGAAGGTTAAAGAGGGAGATATACCAAAGACAGCCTTCAGAACCCGCTATGGACACTATGAATTTCTTGTAATGTCGTTTGGATTGACAAATGCGCCTGCAACTTTTATGGATTTGATGAATCGAGTGTTCTGAGAGTACTTGGACAAGTTTGTAATTGTGTTCATAGACGATATCTTAATTTACTCATGGACTGAAACTGACCATGCAGAGCATTTAAGAGTGGTTTTGACGACATTAAGACAGCAGCAACTCTATGCCAAGTTGTCCAAATGTGAGTTCTGGTTGAATAAGGTCAATTTCTTAGGCCATGTCATTTCTGCTGAGGGCATATTAGTAGATCCAACCAAGATTCAGGCTGTTAAGGACTGGCCACAGCCAAGGAATGTCAGTGAAGTCCGTAGTTTCCTTGGTCTGGCAGGTTATTATAGAAAGTTCATTAAGGGATTCTCTATGATAGCTAAGCCTTTAACTAATTTAACAAAGAATGACATCAAATACTCTTGGACTGAAACTTGTGAAGATAGCTTCCAGACACTTAAGCTGAAGTTGACGACAGCCCCTCTATTGACTCTCCCAACCGAAGAAGGGAAGTTTAATGTTTACTGTAATGCTTCCAAGTTGGTCTGGGGTGTGTTTTGATGCAAGAAGGCAAGGTTGTGGTGTATGCCTCCAGACAGCTGAAGAGTTATGAACAGAATTACCCCACTCATGATCTGAAATTAGCCGCTGTTGTTTTTGATTTGAAGATTTTGAGACATTATTTATATGGTCAATAGTGTGAAGTGTTTTCTGACCATAAAAGCCTGAAGTACATTTTCACTCAAAAGGAATTGAACATGAGGCAAAGACGTTGGTTGGAGTTTGTTAAGGATTATGACTTTGAGATCAAGTATCACCCGAGTAAGGCTAATGCTGTAGCTGACGCATTGAGTAGGATTTCGATGACAATGCAGCCAGCAATGTCAACCATGTCTATGCCTTTGAGGGCATAAGTTCAGAAGTTCGAGTTGGAGATGGTTTCAGAGTTGTCAACCTTATTTGCTAATGTTACTATTAAACCAACTATCATGGATAGAATCAAAGAGGCACAGCAAAAGGATTTAAAGGAAAATAACAGCATGATGAGTAAGTTGAAAGACGCCTCCTCTGAGTTTAGTCTCTCCTTGGATGGCATTTTGAAATTTAGGAATAGATGGTACATTCCAAGTGATGAAGAATTACGTAAATTGATCTTGGCCGAGGCACACTCGTCTCCATTTTCTGTACATCCTGGCAGCACGAAGATGTATCGGGACTTAAAGTTAGTTTACTGGTGGCCAAACTTGAAGAGGGATGTTGCCAAATATGTGGAATCATGTTTGGTTTGCCAACAAGTTAAGGCAGAGCATCAACGTCCAGGGGGTACCCTTCAACCCTTACCAATCCCCGAGTGGAAGTGGGAACACATCGCCATGGATTTTGTTGTGGGACTGCCTAAGACAACTAAAGGTCATGATAGCATTTGGGTTGTAATTGACAGAATGACGAAGTCAGCACATTTCCTACCAGTAAGGACAACTTACACGATGGACCAGCTAGCTAATCTATATGTTCAGGAAATCATCAGATTACATGGTATCCTAGTGTCTATTGTCTCCGATCGTGATCCCAGGTTCACCTCACGCTTTTGGAAAAGTTTACAAGGCACGCTAGGTACAAAGTTATCCTTTAGCACTGCTTTCCACCCATAAACTGATGGACAATCTGAGAGGACTATTCAGATACTTAAGGATATGTTGAGAGCGTGTGTGCTAGACTTCCAGACATCGTGGTACCGACATCTGCCCTTGGTTGAATTCTCCTACAACAACAGTTACCAGTCAACTATCGATATGGCACCTTATGAAGCACTGTATGGCAGAAAATGCAGATCACCTTTATATTGGGATGAAGTTGGCGAAGCAAAACTCCTAGGTCCTGAAATTTTGCAGTAGATGTCAGACAAGATTGCCACAATTAGGAAGAGGATGATGACTGCTCAAAGTCGACAGAAGAGTTATGCAGACCAAAGAAGAAGAGACCTTGAGTTTGCTGTCAGAGATGAGGTTTTCCTAAAAGTTTCACCATTCAAGGGAGTTTTAAGATTCGGCAAGAAGGGAAAGCTTAATCCGCGATTTATTGGACCATTCCCTGTCTTGGAAAGGATTGGTAGTACAGCTTACAAACTGCAATTGCCCCAATCACTGGAAAAGATACATAATGTCTTTCATGTGTCAATGTTAAGGGAATGCATACGTGATCCGACACATGTTGTTGAGTCAACCGAAATCGATATTGAGCCAACACTAATGTATGAAGAGAAATGTAATACCCCACTTTACGAGATATTATTATTTTAATATAATGTGGCATTTTAGTAAATATATCAAATCAGGTCCGTTTTACGAAAAGAAAGTGTCATTAGGATCCTATCGATTAATTGGAATTTTAAGAAATTTATAGGATTTTTCGAAATAATGACGCTATATTTCGAGTAATTAGATTTCTCGGAATATATAGAACGTTTTAGTAAAAATAGTAAACGAGGTCAGAATTGCGAACGGACAGTTTTAATAAATCCCAAATATTAAGTTGGACTTATTGGTGAAATAAGGAGATTTGGTGAAACCGAATAGCTAGTCAATTAACGAAACGAAGGACGAAACGAATATAAAAACAATAGAAGGGCGAAATGGTAATTCGCCAAGTCAAATTTAATTAAAAATAGGTTTCTCTTCCTCCCTCGACACTTCAGTTTTCCAGAGAGCATATCTTCTTTCTCTCTCGGCTTCTCCTCTCTGCCCGCGACGGAATCCTCAACATCCGACCTCCGATTTGTCTCCCGATCGTCCCGTTTTCTTCACGTTTTCTCCTCCAATCAACGCTCTAGGTATGATTCTATAGTTTTAGAGCGTTAAATTCCGAGTTTCGTAGAGTTTATTGTTAGGGTTTTCATTTAGGGTTTCGATAAAAAACGAGATTTAGGGTTTGTAATTAATAGGTTTGTCGTAATAAAGTGTATATTGAACATATTGAACGTTATTGGGCGAATTTGATTGATTTAAGGCGAATGTTAAAATTTGAGAATTTTCGGGTTTTAGGGAAAAATTCGTTAATTGTAGTTTCGCGGTATCAATTGCAAATTGTTCATCGATATGCTTCGAATAATTAAGTTGGACGTTTTAAGAAATTCTTTAGTTAAAGTTTGTTAATTAAGACGTTTAGAAGCTTAAATTGTTTTAACATCGACCGTTATGTTTTGCCTCAGACAAACAACGCTCGTGGACGGAGCTTGAGCTGCTTTGGACACGAGGTAAGTTCTCGTGATCTTCTTTGGCCGATTGGCCTACACCATACGTTGAAGTCGTCTCGAGGAGTTTTGGAGATGCTTTTATTTAAATTGTGTCGGTTGGGTAGTTAGGTTAGACGTTTATAGGTTATGTTTGTTTATCGTCCTGATGGTACACATGTTGGTTGTTTACTGTATGTATTTGACTGCTCATGCATCATGTCATTTAAAGCATCTGGTTAAGAGAACGAAATAAATCTACGTAATCTGTTATCTGGTCACGTCGAGGTGGTTTAGCCTCGGTGACAATCTGTCTGTGACCTAATTAAAAAGTAAAACGAACCAACGAACGAAATGAATCTACATAATCTGTTATCTGGTCACGGCGAGATGGTTTAGATTTCGGTGACATTCTGTCTGCGACCTAATTAAAAAGTAAAATGAACCAACAAAATCTACGTAATCTGTTATCTGGTCACGACGAGGAGGTTTAGTCTCGGTGACAATCTGTCTGCAACGTAACAAATCTGTATCTGATATCTGCATGTTTAACGAATGACATATGTACTGCACGCATCTGCACGCATCTGCATTTACGTAGAGTTTACTGAGATTTATATCTCATAGTGTATTGTATGGTGTAGGTGATCCCGATACAGGTGACTACGAGATCCCTCCACCTGAGGAGTGATGCAGTTGACGGAGAATGGCCCGTGGGAGTGTGCTGAGCAGTTGAGGTGTATTTTGACCCGTGGGTGTATGGTTAGGTGTTTTGGGATTGTTTGATAACTTTGTACAGTTAGAACATCTTAGGGTGCTTAGTTCTTGTAGTTGATAGGTTTACGTTTGAGGTTTTAAACGTTTTGAAAACTTGTTTTTATAAACTGCTTAGATGTTTTAAAACAAGAGGAAAAGTATAGTTTTGAATATACCCATGCAGTTTGTTTTCTTAAAGTTTGATTACGTTAATGTTTGGATGATTATGAGGTGTTAGTAGATTAATTGAGGATGAAATTGGAGATATATTGGAGTTGATAGTTGCAGGGTATGTTGTTTGAGGATGAGGTTTGCTCTCTGGAATCGGATTCTAGAGAGTTGATTAAGTGTTTGCTCTTTGGAATTCCAGAGAGCACTTGAAGGGAAAAGAAGTGAAGGATAGAGGAGTGGTGAAGGGCGACTGGTCGCTGCATTACGCAGCGCTTGCAACGATCGAGCGCTGCTTTACGCAGCTATCGATTGCTGCACTCCCTCCTCGGCAGAAAGACGTTTCTGCCCCCTCTGTTTCTGATTTAGATTTAAATTGTTTTATTAAAATGTTTATGTTTTATTTAATTGTTATATCTTTTGTTTTAAATGATTTAAAGACTAGATTTTAATTCCGACTTCAATTCTTGTTTTGACTTCAATTTAAATTCTGCATAAAGTTTTATTTAAAAAAAAAATTTATAGTACAGAAATTGGGTACAGTACTAGGGTCGTGACAAGAAACCTTTATGGATTACGGAATCTGCAGTCAGGACTCTGAGGAATAAAGAAATCCCACTAGTGAAGGTTTTATGGAAGAATCATGGCATTGAAGAAGCCACGTGGGAGCGACAGCAAGACATGTTAGACAAATATCCTAAACTATTGTTTGATCAATTTTCGAGGACGAAAATTTTGTTTAAGGAGGGGTGGATGTAACACCCGACAATCCCGGTCAGGTGATCTTCTTAACCGAATTAACTGTCACCTTTATTTTTTGTCCTTTGATTTGAATTTAATGCCAAGGCTTATTTGATTGCTAATTGTGTGGTGGCAGAATTATAATTATGAGGGATTGCAAATGGTATAAATAGAAAATGGAAACCTTAAACCTCACTAAAACCTTACTGTAGCTGACACATTCACTCTTGGCGATTTCTCTCTTCTCCAGAGCTCTCTCTCTCAGCCAGCTACAGCTCCTTTCGGCGACCGATTCTTCAGTCTCCACCCCGACGAATTAACACCCTAGGTAAGACTCGACAATGTGGTTGCTGGTTAACCATTTTGAGCTCTTTTTTTTTAGCTAAGCTCTATAGTTTTAGATTCTTCAATGGCAGAGTTATTTTGTGACATTTTAATCCGCAGTTAGTAATGGCATTTCCGATTCGAATCTGGACATTAAGATAATCGACTGTGTACAGCTGCTAGGTTAAATCTAATTATTTAGGATCTGGAAATTGAATCCACGCACACAAGGTGCTGACTAGAGAACCTAGATGTACAAATGTGTTAGATTCTAGGATAACTATTGGTTAGGACTTTTAAGATTTTGTTCAACTCTGTAATGTGAAATGTTCTAGGTGAAGAAGATTGCAGAGAAGTACTCAATTTGCTAAGGAAACCAGGTAAGTGAATGTGTAGGATTACTCGGTCATTAGGGCCCTACATCACAAGGGTACTAGTTAGAAGCTGTTTTCGATGTTTAAAGGTTATCTGAGTTATTGCCCGTTGGTTATGGTACTCGATCTGTTAGTATGATTCTAGTTAGATGTATGATCTATTCAATGGAATGATGAACCAAGGGTATCCCTACTCATGCATCACGAATGTTTCTCAAGCATATGAAATGTTTTAAGTGCATGTTTTCTCTCATAGATAAGATATGAGTATGAAACCTATGCAACATGGATTATGAGAGGGTTGGGGGCGGTTTGGCGTATGTCACTGTCCAAAAGAGGGACCAAGAATACGACCCGCAAGGGACTATGTACACTCTCACTGTTGAACCCCTTTTACAGGCACAAATCCTCTCTTAATCCATACAATGTAAATGATGAATGAATGATGAATATGAATGATGAATATGAACATGAATATGAACAAGAACAAGAAAAGATTCATGAACATGTGTTTCTTTAAACTGTGCATTCATGCATATGTGTTAGCATTGCATTCCTTACTAAGCATTAGGCTTATAGTTTAAACCTTATGATGTAGGCGAAGAATTAACAGGTGAGGATTCCAAATTCAATGAGGAAGTCTAAGGCTGGTTGCTGGATGTGCTCAGGTGACAGGCTGGCTGGAAAGACGAACTATGATCCCTTTTGCTACCTTTAAGATATTAGTAATGGTTTTGAATATTGGTTTAAGTAAGAGGGATTTTTCTTAAAAAACGTTGAATTCTATTAAACTTGTCTGGCTGATTTCTGAGTTGTGAATGAATCTTTTTTTTTAAGTCTTTCGCTATGCATACTCGTGAATATTTCTATGGTTGTGTTAATACAAGTGTTGTGTAGTCGTGTTGGGAGTTGTTAGATTCAGGATGTTTCTCTTTTAGGTAAATGGCAAGGGTTCATGTCCTTCGATGGGTTTTTCTTCGGTTTAAGTCATTTGATAAGTTAAGGTTTCCTGTCGATCAGATGATTTCCTTAATCGGATGATTCTCTATCGGATGATGTCTCCTGTCGGATGATGTCTTCCATCGGATGATGTTGTTATTTTATCGATGAGTTATATAAGTTTTGTCGTTTTACATCGGATGGAGTCTTATGGTATCCGTGGCATACGCATGTCAATCAGATGATGTGTTTATTTTACTCGATTGGTGTGTTAAGTTTTTGCTTAGTGATCGGATGGAGTTTTAAAATGTGTCACGTTGGATACTTTATGTCATCGGATGATGTTGTTATTTTATCGTATTGAGTGTGTATAGGTCTTGTCGTTTAGCGATCATTGAAGTTTAATGTGGCACGTGGGATACACATGTTGATCGGTGGATGTTTGCAAAGCCTGCAGCCCGAAAACGCTGGCGTTGGTAATCTGCGTGCACGTCTTGCCGATTGAGTTTATGTGGCTGATGTCCGAGCATTGTCGCTCTATTTTTTGATATAGTCACATGCACACCGTCTTATCGGGAAGTCGCGTATCTCTAGAAGGGTCGGTCTCTCAGTTATGCAAATGGCTTAAAGTTCTTTAAGTTCTGAAGTAGAAAAAAAAAATACATAATTAATATATACAGATAGACTTTAGAGAAAATGTCCCACTAAAGTATGATTGGTCTCGGCCCTTGACGGGGTTTTAACAAGAATTCAACTTAAAAATTAATATAAAAAAAACGACTTAACTAGACTAATCTAAGTGGATCAATCGAGATCCATTACACCAGAACCACTCGGGCTAGAGATCTCCCCCCTCCAAACCACGACACGAGGGTGAGACTAGCTCTCAAGAAGGCATGCAAGGACAAATTGATGCCTTAACAAACATAGTTAATAGCCTCGCCCAACAAATCCAAACAATTGCTGAGCAATCCTCCTCGCATAGATTCCGCTGAACGCTGTCCCTTCTCAAGAGACTCCTCTAGATTATTCCTGAATGACCCTGTGTAGACACCTTTTTTCAACCCCCATAGAGGAAGCAATGGTTGAAACCCCAATGAAGAAACCACGTCATCTTAATCGGAGATGATTTGACGGAAGATGATGATAAAGTACCACCTATCTGTGTAGGTACAACGACGACCCCGTAAGTTTAAGATTCATCCCCCTTTCATGGAACTTGTGACGGACAACATACTTGATTGGGTTGAAAGGTGGAGAGAGTTTTCGAATGTCACTACTATTCTATCGAGTCAAATCAACTCCCTCTCTTGAACTAACGGCCATGGCCCGCATTATGGGGTCCAACCGTAAACCAATAATGCAATAGTCGTACCCCGTCTCAACCTGAATTCCATGAAGGACAAATGCCAAGATATTCGTTCCCCGACCTTACAAGCACTAACTCTTCATCGCTTCACAACCTTAAACAAAATTCCTCTCATTGATTATCCTCACGAAATTTGAGACTCTCAATATGCGTTGCCTATTAATGAACTAAAGAACACTCATCCGCAAGATTCTTCGAGGTTTGAACCGTGATATTGGCGACTACCACGAAACCCCTGCGGTTGAAGTACAATAATTTACAAGCCATGATA
>CM039510.1:37319581-37382881 GCA_022432975.1 Begonia masoniana | reverse complement strand
AAAAAAAAAAAAGGAAAATCTCGGAAATTGTATTCAAAACATTGAAATCACTTCTGTAATGGAAAAAGTTCAACATACTTAAAATTGAAATCTATCAACTAAACTGCACACACAGACAACCGTTAACCCGATTCATCAGTTTACCCCGTACCGCGGCATGAATGGACTACTCCAACCACATCTAATATATTGTGCCATCAGGAATTCACCTGCAGTATCCTCAAACCTACCACAAAACTCATTTCTATTAGCTAATGCTACGTAAGTAAAGTTGTAATGAAATGGATAAACACTGAAATATATATAACATTTCCTAATCATGCAATTTATACTTTATGAATTCAGTTGTTCAGGGTTTGTTTTGTTCAGACCCCTGTGAAATTGGGGAGTGGATCAAACTCTCCCAAAGTATATACGATTCCACTGGCTCAGTAAGGGGCGGGAAAATCCCTTAACAGCAAATCTGATTCACATGTTCAGATCCCCTTGTGGAAATTGGAATTGGATCAACTGTCCCAAGTATATAAATATCCTGTCCTGATTAAGGGGCGGATTACTTCCCTTGTAACAGTGAAACTGATGCACACAGCTTTTAATGTTCAATCCTCACTATGCAACGGCATCAATATTAATTGCGTATACTTTTTAAAAAAAATATGATGCATGACATACCAGCATTCAGATACAAACCTAATGTTTTGTGAGGTAGGCCGGAGGCACCAAGCAACTGTACTTATTAGCTCCTGGAAAAAAAAACTGGTTTGCAAGCTACTTAGGGTATACTCAAACCTAAAAACCCATAGACAGAGCCTATATATATCCCTAATCTTCATTATAAACTACTAGAAATCTAAGGGAAACGTTTTGGAAAAAAACTCTTCATTGTGACATTATCGATTTCAACTTAAACCGAAAACACACTGCTTACGCCTTCTCAAAACCTCATTGATCTCCTCACTACCAACAATAGATACAATTTAAACAGAACTAGAAGCAAAACTCACCAAGTTCGGTGGAAATCGCTGGAGGGGAAGTCGAAGGGGGTTCCTATCGCCTTCTGCTAGCTGAGGAGCTGAAAATGGGAGGGGAATGCAGAAACAGTGGCGGCTACTTCATAATATGTTTCCTTAAATAAGTTATCACTTTGAATTCTAATTACCCATTATGGCCGGCTATCATCACTAACCCTACATTTAATATTTCCATAGGTAAAGTGTGCCCATTAGGTTAAAAGATAGAGAAACAGTTGGATTAGCAACCGGTATTACAAACTTCCCATCGAAGTAGGGGGATCAGATCAGATGTTAAAGGAAATAATATGCTCCTTTAATCGAGAAGAGGAGTTATGAATGGGAAAACTGATCCACTTCCCATCGAATAGAAGGGAAAGATTAGATAACGAACACAAATGCAACTGAGAGTAAAGTAGAAACTGCATGATAGATTTATGAATAGTATTTCATTCCTATTGCCTACGTATTTAGCATTAGGCTAATAGATGAGTTTTTGTGATGTAATTGCTGAAGTAACTGAAGGTTAATGCTCTGAGTTACAGAAGTCTAGGAGCCGGTTGATGGAGACGCATGTGCACGGTTGGTGCTCGCTGGGCGGTTGACTCATGTTCTGTATGGAAGTCTATATGGATTGAGTTGTGAAGTGTGATGAGAATTTAATGATTGTCTTGATACCACACTGGTAAAACGCCGAGTTATATGAAACCAGCTGTTTCGTCACGACCATACTGTACATGATAAAAATTTCAACGTTATTTATTTATTTTTTTGAAAAAAAACTTGACATAAGCGGAATCTTCAAAACAATAATATTCGAAACTTGCAGCGGAAATCATTTAAGTAAAATAGAGTTAAACAAAACTATTGTACAAGGCTTTAATACTCAGTTAGAATTTTTTTTTTTTGGGAATAATCGGCAAAAGGAATAAAGGATTAAATCGCAGAACACTTTATAGGTTTCAAAAGTCAAACGCATCGCCCGCTGGACAAAGTCAACAAAAGGGGCTGAAGCAGAAAATAGAAGACATCATCCGGTGGCAAAACGACAAAATACGCTCTACACCTTCCGATGACGTCAGCCGGATGATCGACGCTATACAGCATCCACCGGTGGCTAGACGACAAAACACTTCTTACATCTTCCGGTAGATTATCATACGACATTCACCGGTCACAAAACGACAAAACATTTCCTACATCTTCCGGTGGATTAACACACGACATCCACCGGTCACTAAACGACAAAACATTTCATACATCTTCTGGTGGATTAACACACGACATCCACCGGTCACTAAACGACAAAACATTTCCTACATCTTCCGGTGGATTAACACACGACATCCACCGGTCACTAAACGACAAAACATTTTCTACATCTTCCGGTGGATTAACACACGACATCCACCGGTCACTAAACGACAAATTTCATTCTATATCATCCGATGGCTTCCACTGAAGACATCTTCCGATAGGCAACAGAACAACAACTCAACCTATAGAAAAGAATTTACTCACTTCACTAAAACCATTCAAAAACATTTCAAACCATCACATTACTAAAATTCCAGTGAGTGCCAACATTAAATCCCAACAGAATACTATTAACAGGAAAATCTCGAAATTGTATTCAAAACATTGAAATCACTTCTGTAATGAAAATTCAACATACTTAAATTGAAATACTATCAACTAAACTTTCACACCATCAGACAACAGTTAACCAACCTCATCAGTTTACCAGACCGAGGCATGAATGTACTCCTCCAACCACATCTAATCATCTGTGCAATCAGGAAATTCACCTGCAGTATCCTCAACACCTACATCACAAAACTCATCTATTAGCCTAATGCTAAGTAAGTAAAGTTGTAATGAAATGAAACACTGAAATATATATAAATTTCCTAATCATGCAATTTCTACTTTCTCAATTCAGTTGTTCATGTTTCGTTTCTGTTCAGATCCCCCTGTGAAATTGGGAGCTGGATCAACTCTCCCAAAGTATATACATCCACTGGCTCATTAAGGGGCGGATAAATTCCCTTAACAGCAACTCTGATTCACATGTTCAGATCCCCTTGTGAAATTGGAAGTTGGATCAACTCTCCCAAAGTATAAATATCCACTGTCTCATTAAGGGGCGGATTACTTCCCTTAACAGTGAAACTGATTCACACAGCTGTTTCAATATGTTCAATCCTCACTATGCCAACATGCATTCAAATTCATTTTCGTATACTTTTTTAAAAAAAATATGATGCATGACATACCAATACATTCCAGCATACAAACCCTAATGTTTTGTGATGTAGGCCCGAAGGCACAAGCAAACTTTACTTACTTAGTCTCCTGGAAAAACTTGGTTGCAAGCTACTTCGGGTATTACTCAAACCTAAAACCATAGACAGAGCATACATTATATTCCCTCTAATCTTCATTCTAAACCACTAGAAATCTAAGGGAAACTGTTTTGGGAACTCTAGTCATTGTGCATTCCCGATTTCAACTTAAACCGAAACCACCACTCGCTTACCGCCTTCTCAAAACCTCATTTATCATCCCTCCTACCAACAATAGATACAATGTAACAAGAAATAGAAGCAAAACTCACCAAGTTTGGAGGAAATCGCTGGAGGAAGTCGAAGGGGGTCTCCTATCGCGCTCTGCTAAGCTGAGGAGCTGAAAATGGAGAGGGAATGAAGTAAACAGTGGCGGCTACTTCATTAATAGTTTCCTTAAATACGTTATCCACTTTTGAATTTCTAATTACCCTTATGCCCTTGCCTAGTCATCCACTAACCCTACATTTAATATTGTCATATAAATTGTGCCATTAGTTTAAAAGGAATAGAGAAACAGTTTGATAGAACCGGGTATTACAACTTTCCATCGAATAGGGGGATCAGATCAGCTGTTAAAGGAACTAATCTGCCCCTTAATCGAGAAGAGGATGTTATGACTTTGGGAAAACTGATCCACTTCCCATCGAACAGAAGGATTAGATTAGAGAACGACACAAATGCAACTGAGATGTGAAAGTAGAAACTGCATGATTAGGATTTATGAATTTAGTATTTCATTCATATTTGCTCTACTTATTTAGCATTAGGCTAATAGATGAGTTTTGTGATGTAAGTGCTGAAGTAACTGAAGGTTAATTCTCTGAGTTTACAGAAGTCTAGGAGCAGTTGATGGAGCACACCTGTGCCACGGTTTGGTGCTCTGATGAGGCGGTTTGACTAATGTCTGTATGGAAGTCTATATGGATTGACGTTTGTCGAAGTGTGATGAGAATTTTAATGATTGTGATAGTTTTTAGCATTTCTGATACATTTTGTGTAACACCCGGCTTTACGGGATTTGATTTTATTCCAATATAAATGGCAATTTTGTAAATACGTCAAATTAAGTCCGTTTTGCGAACATAAAGTTTTAACGAAGCTGTAATAATAAATTGGAATTTCTGGTGAAATATGAAATTTTGGAAAAGTTGGATCATTAATTAAATAATGAGATAAGTAGGAAAAACAAATAGAAATTATGTGGAGGGGCGATTAAGTAATTTCGCAAACCAAGTTTTTAATAAAAACAAAAATCCCTTCTTTTCTTCTCATCCTCACGCGAATCCTCTTCTCTTCCTTTTTTTCCAGGCGATTTCTTCTCCTCCTCGTGCGTTCCTCTTCTGGCGACGAGAACTCCTCCGACGACTCAGTTTTCTTCGCGTTTCCTTCTCCTTCCTCGACTATAGGTAATATTCTATGCTTTAGGAACGTTAAATTTTGATTTTCGCAGAGTTATACGGTTAGGGATTGTTAGGGTTTTCGTTGAAAACGTGAAATAGAGTTTGAAATTGATAGGTTTAGCGTAGTTATGCCTATAATCGATGTAGTGGAGTTTATTGGACGTAGTTAATCAATTTATTGGTTAATATTGGAGTTTTGGTTGTTTAGAGCTTGAAAAACTCCATTAATGGAGGTTTGGAAATTCACGAGCGCGAATTGCTCGATAAAATGCCTCAATAAGGAGTTTTAGAGTTTAGGAGATTTTCTTTAGTTAGGAGTTTATAATTTTCTAAACTCGGTAGTTTAGACTTGATTTAAATAACGAATGTTGTGCTTTGCCATAGGTGAACCGTGGACGGAGCGTGAATTTCAATGGACGCGAGGTAAGTCTCTGTGATTTGTTTGGCCGATTGGCCTACACCATAAGACTATGTCGATCGAGGAATTTGAGATGTTTGTTGTGCTGGGTAATTAGTGTAACGCCCCGAGTTTTCTGAACCCGGTTTGTTACACCTGAACTCGGGTATTACTAAGAAACCTTGGACCGAATTTAAAACTTTCTACGGAATTCAAATTTTTAACGTTTGATAAAACATGAAGACTTGCAGCGGAAAAATTCTTCGAGCAAAATAGAATTGAGCAAAACTATGCAACAGTGTTTGAATGATTGAATAAAATATTAAGAAAATAATTCAGCCGGGAGGGATAAAGGTTTAAGCGTAAATTACTTAAAATTTAAGAAAATCAAACACATCATCCGGAGAACGAAGTCAACCGAAAGGAACTGGCTTAGAAAATAGAAGGCTTTTCCTAATAACAAAACGACAAAGTTTTGGCTACATCATCCGGTCACAAAACGACAAAGTACATCCTTTATCTACCGGTGACGTCAGCAGGATGATTACTTCATCCGATCGACTTTACCCTACATCCACCGGTGACGTCAGCCGGATGATTTCCTTATCCGATCGACTTTACTCTACATCCACCGGTGACATCAGCCGGATGATTTCCTCATCCGATCAACTTAACGACAAGTTCCAACCCATATCTTCCGATGGCTTCCACTGAAGACATCAACCGATAGACAACTAAACAACAACTCAATCTCTGCCGGTAAACTTCATCTACCGATAGAGAACAGAATCACATTTTATCCACTTCATGGCTTACAATCACAACTCTAATCACAGAAAAGAGTTTACTCACTTCACTGAAACATTCAGAAATAATTCAAATCGTTGCATTTCTCAAATCCAGTAAAAATCCAGTATTAGAACTAACGGAATACTAATATCAGAAGGGTCTCAAAATATTTTTGAAAACATCCAAGCAACTTCTTTCATTAGAAAGTTTAACATACTCAATTTGAAATCAATGTTCACTAAACCTTCACAGCCACAGACACCAGTTAAACCGCCCCATCAGCTGCCAGTCAGTTACAAGGATGCACTCCTCCAACCAGTCTAGTCCTCAGTAGACTCAGAAAGCACACCTGTTAACACTTCTTCACCTACATCACAAAACTCATCTATTAGCCTAATGATAAGCAAGTAAAGCAATGATGAAATGGAAATGCTGAAACATAAAGCTTCCTAAACATGCAGTTTCTACTTTCTCATCTCAGTTGCATATTCATCGTTCTGTTCAGATCCCCCTGTGAAGTTGGGAGTTGGATCAACTCTCCCAAAGTATAATATCCACTGTCTCATTAAGGGGAGGATTAATTCCCTTAACAGTAAGGCTGATTCACTGTTCAGATCCCCCTGTGAAATTGGGAGTTGGATCAACTCTCCCAAAGTATAATATCCACTGTCTCATTAAGGGTTGGATTAGTTCCCTTAACAGTAAAACTGATTCACATAACTGTTTCAATATGTTCAATCCTTACCATGCAAGCATGCATTCAAATTCATTTTCGTATATTTTTAAAACATGATGCATACACACAGACACATCCCAGTAAACACAATCCTAACGTTTTGTGATGTGGGCCCGAAGGCACAAGCAAAACTTTACTTACCTGGATTCCTGGTGTATACTCGGTTAGGAGTTGCCTCGGAAATGCTCACTAGAACCATAAACGGAACATTAAGCCAATCTTTACTAATCCCCATTCTAAAACATTCTGAAACTTAAGTGGACCGTTAGGAGTTCTATTCACCAAGCATTTTCCTAAATTTTCACCCCAACCCGAATCTACACTCATTCACAGCATACACAAAATTCCCACATTGCACTCCCTCAGCTATCTAACTGCTTAAACTTAAGAGGAATGAGGAAAACTTACCTAAGTTGAAGGAGAGTCGAGGGAGGAAGAAATCGCCCGGAAGTTTTCTGCTGAAGAGCTGAAGGCCGGGAGAGAAATAAGGGAATTAGTGGCGGCTACCGAGCACTAAACCCCAAATCTCTAACCTTAAATACATTATTCTTTTTTTTTAAATCTCTAATTACCTTTCTGCCCTTGCGTAATCATTTATTAACCTAATCAATAACTCCCCCAACCCTTCTATAAAAGTACGTTATTAACAATAACTCAAATTTTGACTCAATGGAGTCGGGTGCTACAATTAGAACGGGTAGTTAGTTTTAGGTTTTGTTAGGTTATTAATTGTTAAGTTTATTGTTGTGTGTTTCTATTTGTTTCTATTTCGTTCATGGCATAATATTTGTTCACGCATCATCGTTTTCAAAAAGACATGAAAAAGAATTTCGATGCATGTTTTATAAAACAAAATGGTAAACGAATGTAATGATGGTCACGTCGGTGGCGGTGGTTCAGACATGGCTGTCAGGTGAATCATGTCTTCCCCCCGGTTAGATACGAGGGGCTATCCAATCGCCGGATGTGCCGCTCCTATCTAGCGAGAGAGAAGCCCCGGTGACGTAAATGAAATGAAATGAATAGCGAAAAGGTAGGACGCATGATTTATGAACTGTACATGCATAGCATTAGCATTCACGTGCATTCACTTAGATTTACTGAGCCTCTAGCTCACATGTTTAATTCTATGGTGTAGGTGATTTTGAGACAGGTGAGGAAGACGTCCCTCCACCTGAAGTATGAACACGTGGAAGGAGGATGGCCCGTGGGAGTGCACTGGCAGTCGGTGCGTGATTTTGACCCGTGGGGACTTAGGTAATGTTTTGGGGAATTGATAGATAGGATATAGGAAACTGTATAGTTAAACATTTTAGGATGCTTGGATCTGAATAGGTAATATATAGTGTTTTTGGAAAATTGATAGTATTTTGTAATGTTTTGATATTTTCAAACAGGAGGAAATGTTAAGTTTTTAAACGGGTCCATGCGGTTTGTTTTATGAAATTTAAATACGTTTTGGGTTGATTATTAGGGGAATTGTTGATTTAGGAATGAGTGAGGATACGAGTAAGGTTGTTGAGGTGTGTTTTTTTGTTAAATGTATGTAAAGGTGTGTGATGAAGGAATGAGAAAGGAGAGGAATGTGTTGTGTGTGTAAATGTGCAGGGCGTGAAGGGAAAGAAGGAGAAGAGAAAGAGGAGGCAAGTCCTTTGGAATCGAAATTCCAGAGGACTTGGCGATCGATCGCCCCTTTATTGGTCACGCTCTGGAGAAATTCAAGAGCGTGTGTCGAATGTTCGCTGGGGAAGGCGATCTTTAGGCAAAAACTGGCGATCGCTTAGGGCGATCAATCGCCTATTTTGGGTGATCGATCGGCCCTTAGCATTTTCAACAGGCGATCGATCGCCTGTTTTGGGCGATCGATCTGTAATACCCGGGATTTTTTTTAGAGAAAATAAAATGATAAGGTAATTATTACTAAATAGTTGTTTTAATTAATTTAAAAGAAACGTGAATAAAATTTGTTAAAATAATTGATTAATTAATTGGTATTCGGATATTCTAAATGGAGAAATTAAGCTGGGTACGGGGTGAGGTTCAATCTATAAAAATTTATAATTTAAGAACGGGATTTAGCGGAATTTTTGGAAAGGGTAAAACGGTAAATGTCATGTTATTGTTTTAATAGAAATTGTTATAATTATAATAATAATAATAATAATAATTATTATTATTATTAATAATAAAACTAAACGAACAACAGAATCGCCATTCTGTTGTTCGTCGAGCCCGACGCGGAGAGGAGAACGGAGACGAGGGAGGGCGACGATCGACGGAGCGCGACGATCACCGGCGTTCTCCGGCCAGACTACGGCAGTGAGCGGGCTTCGGTTGTTCCCGCGCATGAACCGGCAGGTGAGACTCGGTTTAGCCCTGTTTTCGGTTCTGTTGGAGACCGAGAGTGACGAGCTCGATTGAGCTCCGATCACCGGCCTAAATTGGCCGCCTCCGGCGTGGGTTTGCCGACCCCTAGACCGGCTATGGTTGATTGGCCGTGAGGAGTCTGAATTGGGCGAAATTCAGAAAGCCCTCTTTAGGGCATTTCGGGTTTTCTGAATTGGAACTTCGATTTTAGGTTGGTTTATGTTAATTGAGGCTAGATATGGTTGATTGGTGAGGAATTGAGTGAGATTTGATGAAAAATCGAAAAAGAGGAAATTACGGGTTAAGGGGCAGTTCGGGTTTTTGTCAATTTGACCTAGCTAGAGTCGTTTGTTTTCAAATTCTTTTTGGCAGGTTAAAATAGGTTATTAGAAGAGTACGTGGCCGCTAGAATCGTTCGATTCCGATAACCGACGCAAAAGTTATGCACGTTTGAGGTTTCGGGTCGGTTTTTACCGAACCCAAATTAGTGGCCCGTTTAATTAGATTTTAGTTGGATTAGGCTAGAAATAGTTGTTTGAAAGTAATTGGTGATTGTAGGCTTGATTTTAATAAAATTGAATATTTGTCGTAGGTCGAGCCGTAGGTGGACAGGTAACCGAGTAGCCTCAGCGAGCTAGGACGCCAGGTAAGTAGAGGACGTTTGTTTAGCGTTCGGGCCTACACCACGGAACGGTAGGACTTATTTATTGTTTGGTGTTTGATTGTCTTCTTTGTTGGTCAAGCATTGTTGATGGTTGATTGCTTTACTTTGTTCTGGTCTGGTTAAGTATTTGTGAGTTGGCTGCTTTGTTTTGTTTAAATGGTGAGTTGGCCGCTTTACTTTGTTTGAATTGTGAGTTGGTAGTTTTGCTTTGTATTACTTGGTTAGTTGTTTTGTTTAGTATTAAGTCGTGTGGCAACGAAATTCTTGGTTGTTGTTGGGATTTGAATATTGGTCGTTTGGTTGTCGTGTGGGGTTGCATTGGTTGGTTGTCGTGTGGTGTTGCATTGGTTGGTTGTCGTGTGTGTTGCATTGGTTGGTTGTCGTGTGGGTTGCATTGGTTGGTTTTCGTGTGGTGTTGCATTAGTTGGCATGGTAGTCGGTTAAAGTGTAAGGCCCTTCGGGGCGGGCAACTAAGGCACTTCGGTGCGGGCAACTAAGGCCCTTCGGGGCAGGCAACTAAGGCACTTCGGTGCGGGCAACTAAGGCCCTTCGGGGCGGGCAACTAAGGCCCTTCGGTGCGGGCAACTAAGGCCCTTCGGGGCGGGCAACTAAGGCCCTTCGGGGCAGTCAACTAAGGCCCTTCGGGGCGGGCAACTAAGGCCCTTCGGGGCGAGCAACTAAGGCACTTCGGTGCAGGCAATGTGTCGTTGTGTGTTTGTCGTTGTGTGTCTGTCGTTGTGAGTTTGTCGTTGTGTAAGGCACTTCGGTGCGGGCAATGTGTAAGGCACCTTTGGGGTGCGGGCAACTATGAGTTGAGTAGTCGAGTTGCATTGTGGTGTTGTGTTGTTTGGTTGTTTTGTTCAGTGTTGTGTGTAGCTTGTATTCTATCTAGTCGAGTTGCATTGTAGTGTTGTGTTGTTTGGTTGTTTTGTTCAGTGTTGTGTGTGTAACTTGTATTCTATCTAGTCGTATTTGTTAATCCCTACTTGCTAAGCGTAAGCTTACGTGTGCGTGTGTGTTCTGTGGTGTAGGTAACGACGCGGTTACAGGTGAGCTAAGCGAGTGAGCCAGGACGTGGCAGCAGTTGGTGGTGCATGGGGCGTGCCAGTGCGGGCATCTGTCGGGGCGTCTCGACCATGGTCTTCGGAAGATGTGGGATTTTGTAGTTTGGTAGTATTTTAAATGTCTGTTAATGGAAATGATGTGCATGTGTATAACTCTGTTTGGTTAAGGTTTGTAACAGTTATGGTATAGCTAGGTGTATGGTTGTTGTATATAGTTAAGTTAAGGGTGACGTGTCGCCCTATACTGCGGATTTTCTTCACTTAGGGATAGTGGTATTTTAGAGATTTCGTATGTTGGATGTAAGAGTATTCTGGACTGGTTGGGAATTGATTTGTGTGCAGGTATTTAGCATTTTGGAGGCGCCATTTTCAGGCGTTACTTTGCCGAAATTTTCAGGAAGAACGCCGTGGTGCTTAGAGATTAGGATTAAGGGGCATTAGTGAGTCTAGTCTTATTTTAAATTAGATATTAACGTGAGATTGGCTAGCTATGTAGCGCTCCGAGCCAAGGGTGGGTTCGGGGGTGTTACACGATCGCCCCTATATTTTCACAGAACAGGACCCTTTTTGTAACGCCCCCGAACCCACCCTGGCTCAGAGCGCTACTTTGCTAACCAATCACACGTTAAAACCGACTCCCAAACATAAAAATAACTTACACAGCTGAATTTAAAACTAAACTCCCGAAACTCTCTTACTTCATACCTAGCTGCCTAGACTCACTAATTACTCTTAATCCTAACCTTTAAGCACCATGGCGTCCTTCCCGAAAATTTCGGCAAAGTAACGCCTGAAAATGGCGCCTCCAAAACGCTAGATACCTGCAAACGAATAAATCCCCAAGCAGATCCAGTATACTCTTAGACAACTATCCATCAACTCAACTATCCAGCATACTAAATTTCCAATAACAGAAAAGAAAGAAACTATAACACTCACATCCCTAAATAAAGAAAGTCCACAATACAGGGTGATACATCACCCTTAACTATGACTAAATACAACGAATACACATCAGACATCCACCCAAAAAGAACTACACATTTCCATCAACTTACAAGCAGACATTTACAATACTACCAAAATACAAAACCCACATTCTCCGAAGACCATGGTCGAGGCGCCCCGACAACTGCCTGCACCGGCATGCCCCGTACTTCTCCGACGGCTCCCAAGTCATGGCTCACTCGCTCAGCTCACCTGTAACCGCATCGTTACCTACACCACAGAACAAACACACACACACGTAAGCTTACGCTTAGCAAGTAGGGATTAACACATACAACCAAATAGAATGCAAGCTACACATAACGCTGAACAAAACAACCAAACAACACAACGACACAAAACAAAACACACATTTGCACGCATCAACGATGCCTTATTCCTTAATGCAGTACGACAACGCAACACAACACCACAACACCACAATGTAACTCACTCAACAGGACAACGCAACCCAATACGAACCAAAACTGTCTGCCTCAAAAGATGCCTTACTCTTTAACCAACTACCATACCAAACAATGTAACTCAACAACCCAACTCAACACATATAGTTTCTACTATTTGCTCATGCACGTTATCGACGAGACGTTAAACCCTCTAGTGCTCATGCACTTTAACATCGAGGCATTTAACTCTCTAGTGTCACTTGCACTTTAACATCGAGACGTTTAAATCCTCTGGTGCGTCATGCACTTTAACATCGAGGCATTTACTCTCTAGTGCACCTTGCACTTTAACATCGAGACGTTAAATCCTCTAGTGCGTCATGCACTTTAACATCGAGGCATTTAACTCTCTAGTGCCACTTGCACTTTAACATCGAGACATTAAATCCTCTGGTGCGTCATGCACTTTAACATCGAGGCATTTAACTCTCTAGTGCCACTTGCACTTTAAACATCGAGACATTAAATCCTCTGGTGCGTCATGCACTTTAACATCGAGGCATTTAACTCTCTAGTGCTTTTCTCACACATTCATGCTATTCACACAACTCTTGCACACCGAACAACAACACAAACTATCAATGCAACCATCACAACAATGCCACGCAACAACTTAGCACAACACGAAGCAAAGTATAACAAATAAACCCAAGCAAGCAACAATCTCCTATCTATAAGCAGCCAAAAACAAAACAAAACAACAATATGAAATGCCTAACCAACAAATGAGGCAACCAAACAACCAACAACCAACAATAACAACAACACACAACATCTCTAACTATAATGCAAGTCAACCAAGCACAACAGCTCTAACTATAATGCAAGTCAACCAATGCACAACATCCAATAAACACAACAACCAAACAAAACCAAGCAAGCAAACAATCTACTACAAGCAACCAAACCAGCAAAGAATCTCCTACCGTTCTGTGGTGTAGGCCCGAAGGCAAAACATTCCACTACTTACCTGAACTCTTGCACTGCACTTACTCGCTTTGGCTATGCAAATTTCCCACTCGGTAACCTATCACAATCACAAAAGTCACTTAAGCATTACAATTCATTTCTAAAGAATATTTAAACCAACTCTAACTACAATTAATCAAACTTCATTCAAATTAAGCCTACATTCACCAATTACCCTCAAACTACTATTTCTAGCCTAATCCAACAAAAACCTACCGAAACGGGCCACCAATTTGGGTTCGGTAAAAACCGACCCGAAACCTCAAACGTGCATAACTTTTGCGTCGGTTATCGGAATCGAACGATTCCAGCGGCCACGCACTCCTCTAATAACCTATTTTAACCTGCCAAAATGAATTTGAAAGCAAACGACCCTAGCTAGGTCAAAATAACAAAAACCCGAATCTGCCCTTCACCCAAAAATTTCCCCATTTTGATTTTTCATCAATTCTCCTCCAATTCCACATCAATCAATCTCCTATACCCTCAATTAGCATAGACTAACCAAAAATCCCGAGATTTCAAGCAAAACCCGAAATGCCCTAAAGAGGGCTTTCTGAATTTCGCCCAATTCGGGCTCCTCACGGCCAGGCGATGAAAGCTGACCATAAACCCAGCCATTCGACGCCAAGAACAGCCAAAAGCCGCCAGCAATCGGAGCTCAAACGAGCTCCTGACCCTCGGCCTCTAACAGTGTCAAAACAGGGCGAAAAAATAGGGCTTACCCGTCGGTCCTTTGCACGAAGACTGCCGGAAATGGCTCGCCGTAGTTGTCTGGTCGGAAAACCTCGAAGCTCGCCGGTGGTCGGTCCGTTGATCGTCGCCTGAGCTCTCCCTCCCCTGTTTGTCGTTCTTCGCTCGCAGGGCTCGGGTAGCAAACAGCAGAATGGCTTCGGCCATTCTGTTGTTTAATTTAAATTTTATTTTATTATTTTTTTTAATAATTAATTAATAATAATAATCTTAATAAACCAACATTTACTAATTAGCCCTCCCGTACTTTCGACCATTTCGAACTCTCGATAAATCGTTTTGAAATTATAAATTTCCGTAAACTGACCCTCACACTATACACGGTTTAAGTTCTCCAATTAGAATATTCGAACACCAATTAATTAATCAATTAGTTTACCCAATTTATTCCCTTTTCTTTTAAATTAATTAAAACGACTATTTTATTATTCCTTTATTTTGTCTCCAATTTTCCTTAAAAAAACCCGGATGTTACACTTTTGCCCCTGCATTTTCTTTTTCCCCTGTTTCATTTGTTTTATATGTTTTAATTATTTATTTAATTAATTTTAAGATTTGTTTTAAATGATTTTCTGATTTCGATTTCAATTTAAATTTCCGCTCGAACGTTACGAAGTTTATATTAAAATGAAAAAAAAAATTTACACGGTAAAATTAGGATACGGGTAAGGGTCTTTACATAAACCTTTCTATTCACTTAATTAAACAAAACAGACACATACACATATTGAGCACGGTCGGAATCGCCCTAACAATATTGCCGGGTTGCCGTCATGGTTGTACTCCCCCAATCGCATCCATAATCCTAGCATGCTCGTGTAATCTCACCGCGCTGCTCTTCTTCACCTACATCACAAAACTCATCTATAAGCCTAATGCTTAGCAAGTAGTGCCAATATGAATTTAAAACATTTTCACTTAACATATGCAATTTTTACTGTTTCTATCGTACATAGACGTTTCATTTCAGTTTCTACCATTTCTATCATACATACATGTAATCGTCTACTGAGTGGAGAGCAGATTAGTTTTCTCCACCCCTATAAGTTCCACTACTACATCTGAAGGGTGAACAACTTCCCCCGACTCTACACATTTTCTACGTTCCGTTATTTTCTATCGTACATGTAATCCTCTATCGACTGGAAGGCGGACAGTTTCTTCTCCATCCTAGGATTCCACAACTACCTCTGAAGGTGAACCACTCCTCAAGACTCTACACATTTACCCTGATTATAGTTTCTATTTCTACCGTGAAAACAATGCTCAAAATATTTTTGTATATTTTCAAAAACGTGTCATAACTAAACATACTAAAACATACAACAGACTTAACGTTCTGTGATGTCGGCCCAAAGGAAACATGCCTCATACACTACTTACCTGTGTCCATTAGCCACTTATCTTTGTCGAATCTTAACCGTGGAACCTGAAAACCTAAACACATACCTTTGCATTAGCATTCCACCGCGACCTAACCAACTCTTACTTTCGTAATTATTCTCAAGTGCTTGTGATCCACTACCAATACGTCATAACATACTCTAACGTCCATAACAATTCCTTTTTTGTGTTCTATGGTATAGGTGACGAGTTTTATACAGGTGAGATAGAGGAGCCAGCTCAGGACTAGGCAGCAGTCAGAGGAGTATGGGGTACGCCGGTGCAGGCTATTGTCGGGGCGTCTTGGCCATTGTTTTCCTCGGGTATTTTGTGGGAGTTTGATGTAGATAGTTTTGTAAGTATTTTGGATTATTGTGAACAGTGATTTTGAGAACTGGTTTGTGTATACATACTGGTAGTTTGAAACTATATGTTTTTCGGTTTTATTTTCAGGTTTTGGTTTATAGAATTTTAGGCGTTATGCCTCCCGTTTTGATTTTAAAATAAATAACGTTGGGTTTTTGTTCTCTATTTTTCCCATTATTCGTTTTAAGTCAGTTTTCCAAAATTTTTACAGGGCATGAAGGTTAGGGTGTCGGGAATGTACGGTTAAAATTTTAGAATTTTTGGAGTTGTTTGGCTAGTGGAAAAGTGGAGGAAAAGAGGTGAAGGTCGGAATGGGCGCGAGCTGGGGCGTGTTGTGCATGGCGCGCAGAGCGGCGATCGAACGGGCGCCAGCTGCGATCGATCACCGATCGGCATGCTCTCGGGTACTGTAGCACCTGAGAGGGTGCCGATCGATTGGCGCATTTGCGCCGATCGATCGCCACCACTTGTTTTAAATTTTTTTTTATTTGTTTTTATTCCAAATTATTTTAACCCGACATTTTTCAATGCATTTTAAACGTATTTTGAGCACGCTTTCCAACAAAAATCTAGGGTTCGTAAAACCCGAAAACTGAATTGAAAAATTTTAAAAATTATTTTAAACGTCATTTTAAAGGCGGGATAGCTTAGCAAAGTAGCGCACCGAGCCGAGTTGGGTTCGGGGGCGTTACAAATTTTTCCTTCCATTTATGTATATTCACATAAATACTAAGATTACTTAAGTTTAATTGTACTTAGATTAAATTAATTAATTTTGATTATTCTTAAGCTAATCTCCAAGATTAACCTAATTAATTATGATTAGTTAATTTTAATTACTTTATAATTACACTTTAATCACACACTTGTTTGCATGGCTGCTCGTACATGTCAGGTAGAAGATGCCTAACTTGTGCAAGGCAACAAGGACATTAACTCCAGGTGCAAGCATAAATGCAGATTGGGGAGTTGACAAAAACCCTAATGATGCATAAAAATTGCATGGAGGTAGCTTGTTGAAGCTACCAAGTACCTAATGACGGAGAAGCATGCATGAAGACAAATTATGTAACGCCCTGAATTTTGTAAACCCGGTTCGCTACTCATACATTGAACAAAACTAAGACATTCTGAGAAAATTTTAAAACTTCACTCAACGGTCAAAATTCTAGTTTTTTTTTTTAAAGCATCAAAACTTGCAGCGGAAATCATTTGTGTAAAACAATATTTATATAACAACTAAAATAATAGAATCAATCGGCCAAGAGAAACGAGGGCATAAAGGTGTTAAATAATTAAATGCCTCAAAATTTGAACACATCTACTGCTACCGAACACATCCACTGCTATCGGACACATCTACCGCTCATCTATTGAACACATCTACTGCTAATCTACCGAACACATCTATCGCTACCGAACACATCTACCGCTCATCTACCGAACACGTCTATCGCTACAGAACACATCTACCGCTCATCTACCGAACACATCTACCGATTGCATCTGCCGATTGACATCTGCCAATCGACATCTGCTGAACGATAACAGAACAACACGTTAACCATTTACACTCTAAACAAATGGACAACTCTGACCACTAAAGAACTTGTAAATTTTAACAGCAACAATTCAAAACAACTTAAGACCACAACTTTCTAAAAATCTAGAATAGCAAACCACAATTAAAACCAATCATGTTTTCATAATCAGGATAATCCCAAAGATGTTAAAACATTAAAACTACTGCTGTTATTAAAATTCTCAGTACACTTCAACAAAACACTTGTCCACTAAGACTTCACATACTGACATTAGTTAAACCGCCTCATCAGTGCACCAAACCGTGGCATAGATGTGCTCCATCAACTTCGCCTATCCTTCTGTAAACTCAAAGAAATCACCTGTTGAAGCCTCAGCACCTACACCACAAAACTCATCTATTAGCCCAATGCTAAATAAGTAGAGCATAATGAAATGAAATGCTGAATCACAAATCCTATTCATGCAGTTTCTACTTTCACAACTCAGTTATATCTGTTCTTTGTTGATCCCTCTGTACAATGGGAAGTGGATCAATTTTCCCAAAGTCTACATCCTCTACTCGATTAAGGGGCGGATTAGTTCCCTTAATAGCTGATCTGATCCCTCTGATTCGATTGGAAGTGGATCAATTTTCTCAAAGTCTACATCCTCTACTCGATTAAGGGGCGGATTAGTTCTCTTAATAGCTAAACTGATTCATTTTGTTCATGCCTTACATGCTGTCATATATGTAAATCATTTTCGGATTCTTTCAAAAACATGATACATGTCATACTGAAAACATACAAAACACAACCCTACTATTTTGTGATTTAGGCCCGAAGGCACACACACACACTCTACTTACCTGGCTTCTTGGAGAATGTCTGGTTGCAAGCTACTTCAGGAGTTTGCTCGGACCTAGGAAAATCAGAGGGGAAATCGCCGAGAGAAAACTGTTGAGCTGTAGCTGAATGCCGAAAAAGGAAAATGAAAAATAGTGGCGGCTAAACCTTCACTAAACCTTCCTTTTATATCACAAGCTTTACAAATTACACATATGCCCTTAGCTAACCAACTTTAACCTATTTAAGCAACCAATCACTTAATTCCATAAAAATGAAAGTCACAAAAATGTTGTTATTAAATCAAGGCCAACAAATTACCGATTGCTATAATTTACCCTCCTTAAAAGAATTTTGTCTTCAAAATTCAGTGCTTAAACATCTTAGGATATTGGCTCATCATGTCCTGCTGGCGTTCCCAAGTTGGCTTCTCTACATTCTGGTTACGCCATAAAACTTTCACTGGTGGAACTTCTTTTTTGCGTAACACTTTAACTGCATAGTCTAGGATCTCCACTGGTTTCTCCTCATAGGTAAGAGTAGGGTGAATCTCAATGTCCTGCTGTTCCACAACCTGAGTTGGATTCCGCATACACTTCTTCAGCATAGAAACATGGAACACATTGTGAATTCCTTCCATAGAGGCTGGTAACTGTAATTGATAGGCTGTCTTCCCAATCCTCTTCAAGATTGAGAAAGGTCCGATGTATCTGGGATTCAACTTGCCTCTCTTCCCAAATCTTACAACTCTTTTGAACGGTGAAACTTTAAGAAAAACTTCATCACCATCTTCAAACTCTAATTCTCTACGTCTTCTAACGGCATAGCTTTTCTGTCGGCTTTGAGCTGTCAAGATCCACTATCGGATAAGAGCAATCTTCTCCACTGTCTATTGCACAATGTCAGGACCAATCAATCGTGCTTCTCCAACTTCATCCCAGTACAATGGAGATCTGCACCTTTGTCCATATAATGCCTCGTATGGTGCCATGCCTATTGTTGCCTGAAAACTGTTGTTATAAGAGAATTCCGTCAATGATAAATACTTACTTCAAGAACCCTGTAATTCTAATACACATGCACGAAGCATATCCTCCAATGTTTGAATAGTCCTCTCGGATTGTCCATTTGTTTGAGGGTGAAAAGCTGTACTAAAGTTGAGTTGCGTACCCATAGCCTTATGCAGACTCTTCCAAAACTTAGATGTAAATCTAGAATCTCGGTCTGAAACTATTTTGATCGGAACTCCATGCAGTCGCACAATCTCATGCACATACAATTCAGCGAGCTGATCCATCGAGTAAGTCATCTTTATTGGCAGGAAGTGGGCAGATTTGGTTAGACGATCTTTTATCACCCAAATTGCATCATGTCCCCTTGCTGTTCTAGGCAATCCCACAACAAAGTCCATCGTTATTTGTTCCCATTTTCATTCGGGAACTGGTAAGGGTTGCAATGTTCTTGCAGGTCTCTGATGTTCAGCTTTAATATGTTGGCAAATCAAACACGATTCAATGTACTCCGCCACTCTTCTTTTTCATACTTGGCCACCAATAATGTTGTTTAAGGTCTCTGTACATTTTTGTACTTCCAGAATGAACAGAGAATCTAAAAGAATGAGCCTCCAAAAGGATCTCCTTCCGAAGTTCATCAAAAGCCGGAACAAACCATCTATTTCGAAACTTGAGAATTCCATCAACAGAATAGTTGAAATCTGATTTATCAGAAGAATCCATGCTTAACTTGTACTTGTTGCATTCAGCATCATTCACCTGAACTTCCTTTATTCTTTCCAAAATAGTAGGCTTCAAGGATATGGCAGAAAGCATGGCTGACACGTTGGACACAGCTTCCAGGTTAAATCTTTGGAATTCTGTCTCTAAGGCTAACGGTATGTAAAGAATCAATGCTGAGGCTGATGTTATCACTCTACTCAATGCATCAGCTACTACATTCGCCTTGCCGGGGTAGTATTTGATCTCAAAATCATAGTCCTTTACAAACTTCAACCACCGACGTTGTCTCATGTTTAGCTCTTTTTGTGTGAAAATATATTTCAGACTTTTGTGATCTAAGAATATTTCACAAGATTGTCCATACAAGTATGCCTCCAAATCTTTAATGCAAAACTACTAAGCTAATTCTAAATCATGTGTAGGATAATTCTTCTCATGTGTTTTCAGCTGTCTAGAAGCTAAGCTATTACCTTTCATCTTGCATCAATACACAACTGAGGCCAACTTTGGAAGCATCGTAATAAATGCTAAACTTTCTATTAATCAACAGGGAGTGTTAGTATTAGGGCATTATCTCTGTTTCAATGTCTGAAAACTATGGTTAGACGATCTTTTATCACCCAAATTGCATCATGTCCCCTTGCTGTTCTAGGCAATCCCACAACAAAGTCCATCGTTATTTGTTCCCATTTTCATTCGGGAACTGGTAAGGGTTGCAATGTTCTTGCAGGTCTCTGATGTTCAGCTTTAATATGTTGGCAAATCAAACACGATTCATGTACTCCGCCACTCTTCTTTTTCATACTTGGCCACCAATAATGTTGTTTAAGGTCTCTGTACATTTTTGTACTTCCAGAATGAACAAAGAATCTAGAAGAATGAGCCTCCGAAAGGATCTCCTTCCGAAGTTCATCAAAAGCCGGAACAAACCATCTATTTCGAAACTTGAGAATTCCATCAACAGAATAGTTGAAATCTGATTTATCAGAAGAATCCATGCTTAACTTGTACTTGTTGCATTCAGCATCATTCACATGAACTTCCTTTATTCTTTCCAAAATAGTAGGCTTCAAGGATATGGCAGAAAGCATGGCTGACACGTTGGACACAGCTTCCAGGTTAAATCTTTGGAATTCTGTCTCTAAGGCTAACGGTATGTAAAGAATCAATGCTGAGGCTGATGTTATCACTCTACTCAATGCATCAGCTACTACATTCGCCTTGCCGGGGTAGTATTTGATCTCAAAATCATAGTCCTTTACAAACTCCAACCACCGACGTTGTCTCATGTTTAGCTCTTTTTGTGTGAAAATATATTTCAGACTTTTGTGATCTAAGAATATTTCACAAGATTGTCCATACAAGTAATGCCTCCAAATCTTTAATGCAAAAACTACTAAGCTAATTCTAAATCATGTGTAGGATAATTCTTCTCATGTGTTTTCAGCTGTCTAGAAGCATAAGCTATTACCTTTTCATCTTGCATCAATACACAACTGAGGCCAACTTTGGAAGCATCGTAATAAATGCTAAACTTTCTATTATCAACAGGGAGTGTTAGTATTAGGGCATTAATCTCTGTTTCAATGTCTGAAAACTATTCCCCCCCCCCCCCCCCCCCCCCCCCCCCCCCCCCCCTCCTCCACATTTCCTCAGATCCATACATCCTTTTTGTTTTTTTCCTTGTTAACCGAGTGAGGGGTGTAGAAATTTCGAGAATCCTTCAATGAACTTCCTGTAATATCCTGCTAATCCAAAGAAACTCTGAATATCTGTAGCATTATTCGGCTGGGGCCACTCCTTAACTGCTTGAATTTTGGCTGGATCGACAGATATCCAATTTTCTGAGATAACGTGACCCAAAAAGTGAGCTTGGTCCAACCAAAACTCATACTTGGAAAACTTGGCGTAAAGTTAATGTTGCTTAAGTACTCCTAACACCAAGTTCAAGTGTTTTGCATGCTCACCTCCTGAGTACTAATAGATTAAAATATCATCAATAAAACACTATGACAATTTATCTAGCTACTCGTGAAGCACCCTAATCATAAGACCATGAGGCTGCTGGTGCATTTGTCAATCCAAAAGACATAAAATCAAAAGACATAACCAAAAACTCATAATGTCCATACCTTGTGCGAAAGGCTGTCTTAGGGATATCTTTAGATTTGACTTTTAATTGATAATAACCGGACCTAAGGTCAATCTTAGAGAAGACTCGCGCACCATTAAGTTGGTCGAATAGATCATCGATCCTTGGTAATGGATACTTGTTCTTGATAGTTAATTTGTTCAATTCCCGATAATCAACACACATACGCAATGATCCATCCTTCTTCTTAACAAAAAGAACAGGTGCACCCCACGGTGAAAAACTCGGGCATATGAATCCTTTCTCCAACAGTTCCTCCAACTGTTTCTTTAACTCCTTAAGCTCTGTTGGTGCTAATCTTTAAGGATTCTTAGATACAGGCTCCGCTCCTGGGTAAACATCTACAAAAAACTCAATTTCTCTATCTGACGGCAAGCTAGGAAGGTCATCTAGGAATACTTCTGGGAAGTCTTGGACAACTAAGACATTTTGAGGACTCAATTTTCCTACAACCTGTGTGTCAATAGCACTGGCCAAAAAGTATAAATACTCTCCGCATGGAGAAGGTCTAGCATCGATAGGGGCAATAACAGACATTTTCTTACGCTTCTTCAAAGCTTGGAAGGTATGTTTCAAACCACCAGGGGGTTGAAAACTAACTATTTCAGTCCTACAATCGATTGTAGAATAATGCTTGAACAACCAATCCATTCCTAGGATTACATCAAACCTCATAATCTCCATGATAATGAGACCAGCAAGTAGATTCACGCTTCCCACTGACACCACACTATTAAGCATCACTCGATTAGAGTGCATGCATTCACCATAAGGTAACGTGACATTAAACACATGTTCGGTTGGCGTAGGGCGTACATCTAACTTGACAGCAAATGCAGACGCTATAAAAGAATTGATGTGCCCCGTAGGCCCATTACACGATCCCAGACCCGAGTCCACAATTTGACTAACACACTTGTCTCTTTTGCAGGTCATGGTTCGTGTGAAGACTTGGAGGACACCGTGGATGACTTGAAGTGGGAGATTAAAGCTGGAGGCGTTGACCAACCGAAGCATCTCCTCATGTGGAAAGACTAAAGAGACACCTTAATGCTCACATGGGAATTTGTCTTCCCGAGCTTTAATATTTGTTGCTTTTTTTGAAATTTCAAACTTATTGGCAAACGTTGGCCTTCTTGTTAAACTTTATTAGATGCATGTTAGGATTAGATGCATGTTAGGATTATATGGATGTTAGGATTAGATGAATGATAGGATTAGTTGGTGGCTTGGTTTGGCCCATTGAAGTTGAAGACATGTCCAAGCCCAAGCCCAAGCCCACCATTAGGTCTATATATTCATGGCATTGGTGTTTGTAACTTTTTTGGATGATTTTTATGAGCACCCACGGATTTCTCTCATTGAAGAAGAAGAAGCTTGGAGCAAGGAGCTTCCAAGGTAAGCTCGGTTGACAACAACCGAGGGGTCGCGCCCCCGAACCATTCTTCTAGCTTGGTAGCTAGTTGGAGTGGAATTTGCCACCTCCTTCTCCACTCTTTTGAGGGAGGAAAACAGCAAGGAGTGGCCTTAACCGGTTCCTTGAATCGAGTTTTCTTCCTTGGAAGAAACTCTTGCCGGAAGCTCCATTGAAGCACTCACCGGCCGATTCTCGGAAAATATTCATAACTAACTCAAATCAATGGATCATGACCACAAACTTCACCAGCACATGTAATATCCGGCTTGTACGAATATATTATGTTATATTATTATTTCATTATTTAATGGCATTTTTGATAAATATGTCAAATCAGGTCCGTTTTACAAAAAGAAAGCGTCATTACGATTCTAACAAATAATAAGAATTTTAAGGAATTTATGGGAATTTTCGGAGATCAAACACTATATTCCGAATAAATACACCTTTTGTAGTGTAAAAGACGTTCTCGTAAAAATAGGAAACGAGGTCCGAATCGCGAACGGACAGTTTTAATAAATCCCTGGCAATGAATAAAAGTTATTGGCAAAATATGGAACTTTCGAGAATCCAAATAGTTGGACGATTAACGAACCGAAGGATGAAACAAAATATAAATAAGAGCTAAGGGCAATTTGGTAATTTGCCAAATCAAATTATTAAATAACCTAAATTTTCTCTCTTTTCCTCACTTTCTCTTTTTCTCTTCCTGGCGTTCACGAACAGAGAGCAAACCCTCTCTCGGCCGCCGACGACTTCTCACGATCCGACTCCGTTTCTCCTCCCGGTCGTTCCGATTTCTTCATGGTTTCTTCTCCTCTCGCTACCCTCGGTAAGTAGCTTCGGTCTTTGAGCGTTAAATTCCAAGTTTTAGGTCGATTTAACGTTAGGGTTTCGATTAGGGTTTCGATAAAAATGTCGAATTAGGGCTCGTAATTAATAGGTTAGCCGTGATTAAGTATGTATTGAACGTATTTGACGTTATTGGACGAAGAAAAATCAATTTGTGAAAAAGTTAAAAATTGGTAAATTTCCGGGTTTTTGAGAAAAACTCGTTAATTGAGATTTCGGATTATCGAGCCTTAATTGACGTTCTAAATGCTTTAATTAGCTAAGTTGGAATTTAGGAAATTCATTAGTTGAGGATTTTATAATTTGAACGTTTATAATTCAAATTGGTTTTAACGGTGGATATCGTGTTTTCCTCAGACACACGACTCCAGTGGACGAAGCTTGAGATCCAGCGCGCTCAAGGTAAGTTCTCGTGACTTGCTTAACCGAAAGGTCTACACCATACCTCGTCGTTGTATCAAGGATCCTTGAGGGTTCCTTGGTTTACGTTGTTTAGGTTGGGTAGTAGGTTAGTTGTTTATAGGTTATGTTGTATTGTCTTGTTGATATGTATGTTGTTTGTTTAGTTTCCGCTGATTAACTGTTCATGCATCACGTATTTCAAATGTCATAGAAAATGAATTTCTGCACGTGTTTTAAGGAAAGAAATGAACCTCTGTAATTAATGTACGTAATCTGTATCTGTATCTGGTTACGCGAGGTGGGGCTCAGGCATGGCTGTAGGGTTTGTGAGCATGTACCCCCCTCCTCTAGGTGGGAAGTGGTAGTTCGACCGCGGAATGTATCCTTTCCATTTAGAGGGCTGATATCTCGGTAACAATCTGTCTGTGACGTAATGAAAAGAATGAAAATGTATCTGAATATGAATCTGTAATCTGCATGTTTTATGAATGGCATACGCACACATGCATCTGCATTTACGTAGCTTACTGAGATTTCAATATCTCATATGTGTCTGTATGGTGTAGGTGACGTTCTAGGTTACGTTGACCCAGGTGAGGATGATATTCCTCCTCCTGACGTAGGAGCAGCTGATGGATGATGGCCGTGGGAGTGCGCTGAGCAGTCGAGGCGCGTTTTGACCCGTGGGGGATGTACGTAAAGGTTTTGGGGGTTTTTGAGACATTTTGGATTGATGATAAACTGTATAGAACATATTAGGGTGCTTGGATCTGGATAGGGGTTAGATAACGTTTTGGTAATTGTACGTAAAATGTTTTGGTTAAAACAGTTATTTAAATGTTATAGAAATTCTGGAACTGTTTGGTTGTTTAAATTAAGTGTTATGAATTATTTTTAGGTTGACACGGATAGCTCGGTCTTTAGAGCTATCCACGCAGTTGGACTTCGCAAAGTCTGCTGTAAATGGATTGAGTTTAAATTATAAGTTGCATGTTGTAGTGGGAAGAAAGTATGAAAGTTGTAAGAAATGAAATGAGGTAAATGGTGTGCAATTGCTCTCTGGAAATCGGATTTCCAGAGAGCTTATTGAAGTAACTGCTCTCTGGAAATTCCAGAGAGTGAGCAAGAGTAAGGTAAAACGTTAAAGGAGCAAGGGATTCAAGGCTGCAGTGCAGCGATCAGGCGCTGCGCAGTGCAGCGACTGATCGCTGCTTGCTGCAACATCTGCGGCGCATGATCGCTGCAGCAATGCAGCGATCAGGCGCTGCTTGCTGCAGCAATGCAGCGATCGAGCGCTGCAGCAATGCAGCGATCGAGCGCTGCTTGCTGCAGCAACTGCAGCGCACGATCGCTGCAGCAATGCAGCGATCGAGCGCTGCTTGCTGCAGCAACGGCAGCGACCAGTCGCTGCACTTATTTGTCACGGGTTGGACAGTTTTGTCCTCCCGTTTGTTTTATACTTTAATTATAATTTTAAATGTTTTAAGTTTTATTTAATTGTTATAGGTTTTGTTTTAAATGAATTCAAGGTTCGATTTCAATTCCGTTTTCAGTTCTGATTTCAACTTCAGTATAAATTCCGCGTAAAGTTTTATTTAAAAAGTAAAATAAAAATGAAAAATTTATACGGGTAAATGGGTACAGTATTAGGGGTGTTACAGCACACATCTCACTCACTTCACAACACTCACCTAAAATTTCATTTCATTCCGAGCTTGTTTAGTATTTCTTTGACATTTATATTCTCGGATTTCTCGGTTTTTCCAGCACTAGGGAACTAACGGTCTTATCGAGTTCTAGAGTCGTGTTTTGCAGGTCGGAGCTCAACATTTGGTATCAGAGCTTGGATAGCTCCCTTAGGGTGAGGGAAGCCAGATCGGTTTTGTTTTCCAAACCCATTTGGTTGCCCAAAACCGAGGCACCAAAACCGGGTGCTTGCTGTTCTTCATTTTCGGTTTGGTGTTCTTGCTGTTTTTCTTACCTTCTCTTTTAGTTTCTTTTAGTTTCTTGCAAAGATCATTTCCAGAACGTTTTTATTAGTTTTCTGCAACTTTGAGCTTGAGTGTTTGAAAAGTATTCCACCATTTTCGTGTTGCTTATTTTCCTTCCTTTTTTTGGTAGAACAAACCCTAACAAACTTAGTACTTGCTGTTTTCTTTCTCTTTTTAGTTTGCTGACTTGGCTGCTGTGTATCTCACTTTTCCAGCACTTAAGAACATTTTGTTATAATCACAGATCTGAACATTAAGAAATATGTTTGATTAACATCATTTTGTGTTGGTTTAAGTTGCTGCTTAGTGGTTTAAGTTGCTGTTTAGTGTTTGTTTATTTTACTTATTGTTGTTTTATTATGTTGTGTCAAATCCGAGTTTAATGTTTAGTGTTTTGTTGCTGTTAGTTAATATATTGTTCTATTGAAAATTATTTTACCTTTACATTTGATTTTGCATTGGTAAAGTAAGTGTTGCTAAAACGGGAAAAGGCTAAGTAAAGTGCATAACCTAAACTAATCCCTATTCAGTGTTGCTTTATGTCGCTTTCACTTTATGCATAGTTTTAAATTTATATATATATATATATATATATGTTATGTTGCTAAGATAATTAATTGCATGTTCATGTTTAGATTATATATAACAAGTTCACTAAAATGTTAAAGAGAATGCACGAATCGATTGATGTCATTTAGGGATTTAAACTTGTTTGTTAGTGAATTTGACCTTTCATGACTAGAACTGTCATAACTTTGGCTACAAGTGTCAGTTTTTGACGAGTCACCTGGCAAATCGAAGCTATCGAAAAGATATATAACGCATTCACAGGCTGTGCCTGTGACAATCACGTTTTAATCCTAAAATAGGTCTGCTAAACCCTCAAACACGCGTTTCAAAATTTTTAGGTCGCAATTCTAGTTAGGTTTCCCACCTTTATATTCCCTAACACCCGTGATCAACTTGAACCTAATTAATATTTGCTTCCTAAAACTTTAGTATTCACATGAATGAAGACTAGGAGTGCAATTAACCGAGAGCTAAACCAAGATATGAATCAAGAATCGAACCGGGACAAGGACATTCCCCAACCCGAGACTCACACCCCACAAGAGGGAGAGCATAGCATGCAAGGACAATTAGATGGACTTAGTGGAGAAGTTAACCATATAGGCCAACGACTTAAGGACTTAACTCTTAGCATGAAACACATAATGGAAGTCCTTAATACAAGAATTCCAAATGAAGCGACCCGAGAACCCCCACCTCGATTTAGACCCGGAAATCCTAGGAGACGATTTCAAGAACCATATCCCACCTCGGACGAAGAAAGACCCGAGTATCCTAGGAGACGAAACCCGCTTTATGAGGAGGAGGAAGAATGGACCTTAGACGAAGAAGAGACCTTTCGACCAAATAGACGAAAGGATCAAGAGGACCTTAGAAATGTCAAGCTACATATACCCCCATTTGACGGGACTTGCGATGGAGATACCTTTCTAGAATGGATTGATAAGGTAGAGAAAGTTTTCGACTATTATGAGTACTCCGATAAAGTAAAGATCCAATTAGCATCCGTAGAGCTATCGGGATATGCGGCCCTCTGGTGGTCCAATATTAAGCTCCAAAGACGACGGATAGGAGATACCCCCATTACGACATGGAGAGCAATGAAGTCGCTCATGACTAGGAGGTTCATACCCACCCATTACCGTCAAGATCTATTCCTTCAAATCCAAAACCTACGACAAGGAGCTCGATCCGTTGAGGCTTACCTAGCCGAATTTGAAACTCTAAGGATACGAGTAGATATGGAAGAACCTGAGGAGCAAGTTATTGCTAGATTCATTCGGGGATTGAATAGAGACATAGGAGACACCGTTGAAATACACCCGGCAGAGTCGTTAGATGCAATTGTTCATATGGCTATGACGATTGAGCGACAGCTCAATAGAAAGAGGAAATCCACCTACCCTCCTAAGTTTACCCCCCACATTCGACCCAAAGTCATCGCTAAGTCACCCGCGCCAATCAAGCCCTTTGACAAGGCTGAAGGAAAGAAGCCTTTTAACCCTAGTTGGCCACTTAAGGAGTCCAGTAGCAAAACCTTAGTCGATAAAGCCAACCCACTTAGAGCAAGAGAAATCAAGTGTTATAAATGTCAAGGTCTTGGTCATTATATGGCTCAATGTCCGAATCGAAGGGTGATGATTATCAAGGAAGATACGGGAGAAGTTGAGAGTGAGGATGACCACGAGATAGGAGTAGAGGACAAAGATGTCGAGCAGAGTGACACTGAGGACGAAGTTGTGCACGCTCCTGAGGGACCCTTGTTGATGGTTAGGAGACGAGTCCTTGTGACTAAGAATTCAGGAGAAAATTGCCAACGTGAGAATATCTTTCATAGTAGATGTGTTATCGAGGATAAGATATGCTCTTTAATTATAGATGGAGGAAGTTGTGCCAACGTGGCATCTGATGAGTTAGTTAAGAAGTTAGGGTTAGAGACAACTACGCATCCCCACCCTTATAAGTTACGATGGCTAGATGATATGGATGATGTTAAGGTCTTTCGACAAGTGAGAGTAGATTTTGCTATGGGAAAATATCAAGATTCTGTTATATGTGATGTCGTGCCCATGAGTGCTAGCCACTTACTTCTTGGACGACCCTGGCAATTTGATCGAAGAGTGAACCACGATGGATATTCTAACTACTATTCCCTTAAGTTTGGTGGTAAAACAATTAAGTTAGCACCTTTGACCCCCGAGGAAATATCCAAAGACGATGCCGCTAGGAAAGAAGCGAAGAATAAAGCAAATCTTTTTATGACTAGATCGGAGATAGAGGCATCGGTGCTTCGAGGAGATCCCATGATCCTTATACTATTTCGAGATAGAGTTATGGAGCTAGGAGTAATCCCTGACCCTGTAAAGAAGTTGCTCAATCAATTCCAAGATGTGTTTCCTGAGGAACTGCCCCAAGGATTACCACCTCTACGTGGTATAGAACATCAAATTGACCTCATACCCGGGGCCACCCTTCCTAATAGACCGGCCTATAGAATGAACCCCGAAGAAACCAAGAAACTTCAAGATCAAGTTCAAGATTTATTGGATAAATGATACATACGAGAGTCAATGAGCCCCTGTGCAGTTCCCTCACTATTGGTACCTAAGAAAGACAGCACAATGAGGATGTGTGTTGATAGCCGAGCCGTGAATCAAATTACCGTAAAATATAGATACCCTATTCCAAGGCTCGAGGATATGTTGGATGAGCTCAGTGGAGCTTCAATATTTTCTAAGGTGGACCTCAAGAGTGGTTACCACCAAATAAGAATGAAAGAAGGTGACGAGTGGAAGACGGCATTTAAGACTAAGTACGGGCTTTTTGAGTGGATGGTGATGCCCTTCGGGTTATCTAACGTGCCCAGTACCTTCATGAGACTTATGCACCACGTGCTTAAAGATTTCCTAGGAAAATTTATTGTTGTCTATTTTGACGATATTTTGGTGTACAGTCTAGACCTCCCACAACACCTCAACCATCTTAGTGTCCTTTTCCAAACCCTACGAAAAGATCAATTATTTGGGAATTTAAGCAAATGCTCATTCGCGCAAGATAAAGTTTATTTTCTAGGGTTTGTCATTTCTAAAGATGGCATGGAAGCCGATGTTGACAAGATCAAGGCTATTAGGGATTGGCCTACCCCCAACTCTTTAACCGAATTACGTAGCTTCCATGGTCTGGCCTCTTTTTACTGGAGGTTCATAAAGACTTTAGTTCAATAGTCTCACCGCTCACTGATTGCACTAAGAAGGGAAAAGAGTTTACTTGGACCCCTGTTTGTCAAAAGAGCTTTGAGCTAATCAAGGACAAGTTATGCCACTCGCCAGTGTTAGCACTCCCTGACTTTAACAAGGTATTTGAAATTAAGAGTGATGCTTCCGGAGTTGGCATTGGAGCCGTACTTATGCAAGAAGGGAAACCCATTGCATACTTTAGTGAAAAACTGAAAGGAGCCATGCTAAACTACTCCACGTACGATAAGGAATTTTATGCCGTTATTAGAGCATTGGAGCATTGGCAGCACTACCTCTTGTCAAAAGAATTTGTTATCAATACTGACCATCAATCTTTACGACACATTAAGAGTCAACATAAGTTGAACAAGAGGCATGCTAAATGGGTAGAATTTTTAGAGAGGTTCCCGTATATTCTTAAGTATGTGAAAGGAGAAAATAATGTAGTCGCCGATGCACTTTCGAGGAAACGCATTCTCCTTACCGAGCTAGGGACTCGGTTCTTTGGATTTGAATGGATCAAACATAATTACGAATCTGACCCTGACTTTGGATCTTATTACACCAAGTGCAAGGAAAAGGCTGAAGGAGAATATCGACTTATGGACGACTATTTACTAAGGGCGGGAAAATTATGTATACCGCAAGGAAGCATGAGGCGAAGTCTTGTAAAAGAAGCCCATTGTGGAGGATTAGCGAATCATTTCGGGGAGAAGAAGACCCTCGATATGCTTAAGGAACACTTCTTTTGGCCACATATGAAAAGGGACGTGCACCGCATGGTGGAAACATGCATCGTGTGCAAGAAAGCCAAGAGTAAGGTCCTACCACAAGGCTTGTATATGCCCTTACCCATTCCTTCGCACCCTTGGACTGAAGTTAGTATGGACTTCATTTTGGGATTGCCACGAACTGCTCGTAATAAGGATTCGATCATGGTGGTTGTGGATTGTTTCTCTAAGATGGCACATTTCATTCCTTGTGCAAAAACGGATGACGCCTTTTCTATAGCTGACCTATTTTTCAAAGAAATTGTTCGCCTACATGGTATACCGCATTCCATAGTGTCGGACCGGGACACTAAATTTTTGAGCTCCTTCTGGACCACTTTGTGGAAGAAGTTTGGGACGAAGCTGTGTTTTAGCACATCTTTCCACCCCCAAACTGATGGCCAAACGGAAGTTGTTAACAGGACCTTAGGCTCCCTCTTACGCAGTATTGTAGGTAAGAAACTATCCAGTTGGGATGTAGTCCTTCCCGGATTGGAATTTTCCTACAATCGCACCCTTCATTCCACTACTGAGCAAACGCCCTTTGAGGTTGCCTATGGGTTTAATCCATGTACACCGTTGGACCTTGTTCCGTTACCCATTAATGAACTAGCCAACCCATCAGGAGCAAACAAGGCCGAACAGATTAAGAAATTACATGAGAACGTGCGTCAAGCCATCGAGAAGAGAAATGCGAGCGTGGCCAAACGAGTAAACAAAGGCCGAAAAGAGGTTATCTTTAATGAAGGAGATTTGGTTTGGTTACACCTACGAAAAGATAGATTCCCCGACAAAAGAAAATCTAAACTTCTTCCTCGTGCGGATGGACCATTCAAGTTGTTGCAGCGGATCAATAATAACTCTTATAAGATTGAACTGCCTGGAGATTATGGAGTATTGGCAACGTTCAATGTCATGGACCTATCACCCTATATAAGCGATGAAGAAAACTCCGAGAGGCCTGACTTAAAGGATTTGAGGTCAAATCCTCAATCACCTGGGGAGGATGATGTGCCTCGTAGGCCCATTACACGATCCCAGACCCGAGTCCACAATTTGACTAACACACTTGTCTCTTTTGCAGGTCATGGTTCGTGTGAAGACTTGGAGGACACCGTGGACGACTTGAAGTGGGAGATTAAAGCTGGAGACGTTGACCAACCGAAGCATCTCCTCATGTGGAAAGACTAAAGAGACACCTTAATGCTCACATGGGAATTTGTCTTCCCGAGCTTTAATATTTGTTGCTTTTTTGAAATTTCAAACTTATTGGCAAACGTTGGCCTTCTTGTTAAACTTTATTAGATGCATGTTAGGATTAGATGCATGTTAGGATTATATGGATGTTAGGATTAGATGAATGATAGGATTAGTTGGTGGCTTGGTTTGGCCCATTGAAGTTGAAGACATGTCCAAGCCCAAGCCCAAGCCCAATCCCAAGCCCACCATTAGGTCTATATTTTCATGGCATTGGTGTTTGTAACTTTTTTGGATGATTTTTATGAGCACCCACGGATTTCTCTTATTGAAGAAGAAGAAGCTTGGAGCAAGGAGCTTCCAAGGTAAGCTCGGTTGACAACAACCGAGGGGTCGCGCCCCCGAACCATTCTTCTAGCTTGGTAGCTAGTTGGAGTGGAATTTGCCACCTCCTTCTCCACTCTTTTGAGGGCGGAAAACAGCAAGGAGTGGCCTTAACATGTTCCTTGAATCGAGTTTTCTTCCTTGGAAGAAACTCTTGCCGGAAGCTCCATTGAAGCACTCACCGGCCGATTCTCAAAAAATATTCATAACTAACTCAAATCAACGGATCTGGACCACAAACTTCACCAGCACACATCTCACTCACTTCACAACACTCACCTAAAATTTCATTTCATTCCGAGCTTGTTTAGTATTTCTTTGACATTTATATTCTCGGATTTCTCGGTTTTTCCAGCACTAGGGAACTAACGGTCTTATCGAGTTCTAGAGTCGTGTTTTGCAGGTCGGAGCTCAACAAGAATGTGTTGCGCCGAAATCTATTAAAGTAAAAGCAGGCCTAGAATTGATCAATATAGTACTTGACACTACAGCGGGCTGATCATCATCACCCGATTCCATCATAGAGAATATCCTCAGCTTCAACTTAGCAGGGCCACTCTTTAAAGCTGGACAGTCCTTGTTAACATGACCAACCTTATTACAGTTGTAGCACCGAATGACTCTGGGCTTGGGGCAATTCTTGAACGTATGTCCAATTTCTTCACAGTTGAAACACTTTCCCGAACCCATTCTGCACTCTCCCAGGTGAAATCTCGAGCATTTCGGGCACTGAGGAAATCTCTTGGTATCTTGCACCTTCTTCTCCTTTCCCAGATTGCCTTGGCCTTCACTGGTCCACTTCATCTCTCTCTGTTGGTGTGGCTGAATAAACTTTCGTGGGGCTTCCCTTGGTCCAGTACACTTCATTTCTGCTTCTTCCACTTCCAATGTCGTGGACACAACTTCACCGTAAGACAAACCTTTAATACCCGAAAACTTGATTCCTCTGTAAATCTCTGGCTTCAGTCCATGCATAAATTGAAATACCTTATCCTCATTCCTGTGTACGAGGTATCCAGCAAACCTGGACAGGGACTCAAACTCTCTATTGTACTCAGACACGGACCCCGTCTGCTTCAAGTTCAGAAACTCCACCTTCTTTGTAGTCTGGACGGTGCTGTTAAGGTATTTCTCATAAAAATCTCCTTGAATTGTGTCCAAGACATTGCCAGAACATCAGTGGTGGTCTCCATTGTTTCCCACCAACGCTGAGCATCCCCAGCCAAATAAAACGTTGTCAAAGTGACTTTGTCTCCTTCTCCAATGTTGGCACATCTGAACATACTCTCAATCTTCCTAAGCCATCCCTCAGTAACAACCGAATTGCATGACTGTCCATCAAACGTGGGCGGTTGTAATCTCTAAAATCTGTCTCCCGATTGCTCATTGTTGGAACACGAGTTGGCACTCCCTTGCACATCTCGGTTCAGAAGCAGTCCCAATTGTTCAGACTGCTGACGTACCAAAGCTCTCAGCTCCCTAATCACACAGGATCCTCCTCACTTCTCAAATTTGGCATCTCTCTTGGTACTCTTGGTCTTCCTGGTCGTCTAGCCATTTCGCTATATTCCTGTTCAAGGTTAATTACCCTCATACGTATCTAATAACTAAGGTTAATATAAACACTTACAGTTGTTGGAGTACTCCCATGCGACGATCGGCACTGATGAGTAATCTTTTGAACGGTTTAACTAAATGTCTCTGATACAAAACTGTAACGCCCCAAATTTTGTAAACTCGGTTCGCTACTCATACACTGAACAGAACTAAGACATTTGAGAAAATTTTAAAACTTCACTCAACGGTCAAAATTCGAGATTTTATTTTATTTTTTAAAGCACCAAAACTTGCAGCGGAAATCATTTGTGTAAAACAATATTTATATAACAACTAAAATAATAAAATCAATCGACCAAAAGAAACGAGGGCATAAGGGTGTTAAATAATTAAATGCCTTAAATTTGAACACATCTACCGCTACCGAACACATCCACCGCTATCGGACACATTTACCGCTCATCTATCGGACACATTTACCGCTCATCTATCGAACACATCTACCGAACACATCTACCGCTCATCTACCGAACACGTCTATCGCTACCAAACACATCTACTGCTCATCTACCAAACACGTCTATCGTTACCGAACACATCTACCGATCGCATCTGCCGATTGACATCTGCTAATCAACATCTGCCGAATGATAACAGAATAACACGTTAACCATTTACACTCTAAACAAATGGACAACTCTGACTACTAAAAAACTTGTAAATTTCGCTACCAAACACATCTACTGCTCATCTACCAAACACGTCTATCGTTACCGAACACATCTACCGATCGCATCTGCCGATTGACATCTGCTAATCAACATCTGCCGAATGATAACAGAATAACACGTTAACCATTTACACTCTAAACAAATGGACAACTCTGACTACTAAAAAACTTGTAAATTTTAACAGCAACCATTCAAAACAACTTAAGACCACAACTTTCTAAAAATCCAGAATAGCAAACCACAATTAAAACCAATCATGTTTTCATAATCAGGATAATCCCAAAGATGTTAAAACATTAAAACTACTACTGTTATTAAAATCCTCAGCACACTTCAACAAAACACTTGTCCACTAAGATTTCACATACTGACATTAGTTAAACCACCTAATCAGTTCACCAAACCGTGGCATAGATGTGCTCCATCAACTTCGCCTATCCTTCTGTAAACTCAGAGAAATCACCTGTTGAAGCCTCAACACCAACATCACAAAACTCATCTATTAGCCTAATGCTAAATAAGTAGAGCATAATGAAATGAAATGCTGAATCACAAATCATATTCATGCAGTTTCTACTTTCACAACTCAGTTATATCTATTCTCTGTTGATCCTTCTCTACAATGGGAAGTAGATAAATTTTCCCAAAGTCTACATCCTCTACTCGATTAAGGGGCGGATTAGTTCCCTTAATAGCTGATCTGATCCCTTTGATTCGATGGGAAATGGATCAATTTTCCTAAAGTCTACATCCTCTACTCGATTAAGGGGTGGATTAGTTCCCTTAATAGCTAAACTGATTCATTCTGTTCATGCCTTACATACTGTCATATATGTAAATCATTTTTGGATTATTTCAAAAACATGATACATGTCATACTGAAAACATACAAAACACACATAAACCCAATTGTTTTGTGATGTAGGCTCGAAGGCACACACATACTCTACTTACCTGGCTTCCTGGAGAATGTCTGGTTGCAAGCTACTTCGGGAGTTTTCTCGGAACCTAGGAAAATCGGAGGGGAAATCGCTGAGAGGAAACTGTTGAGCTGTAGCTGAATGTCGAAAAAGGAAAATGAAAAACAGTGGCGGCTAAACCTTCACTAAACCTTCCTTTTATATCACAAGCTTTACAAATTACACATATGCCTTTAGTTAACCAACTTTAACCTATTTAAGCAACCAATCACTTAATTCCATAAAAATGAAAGTCACAAAAATGTTGTTATTAAATCAAGGCCGATAAATTACCGGTTGCTACAAATTAGTGGAGTTTCCAACATTCTAATAAGGAATGTAGCTTATGGGAGTTGCGAACAATAAGGATGTAAACTTTGTAACTTGGTTGTCTATAGATAACTCAAGACACCAAGGCTTGCAGGTAACTTAAGTCTCAGGTCCCCTTTAGAGCGTGACACAACCAATGTGTGGGGTACCCAAGTGACTGCGGTGATTTGCGTGTGTTTAGTTTGTATTTCTTTATATGAGAGAGTATTAAAAGGGTTGGTATTTGGTTGTCCTATAAAGTGAAGTTCGATGCTTCATCCGTCCATCAATTACTTGGTAGCATGCATGTCAGCCAGGCTGACTTAATGGCTGCTTAGTGTCACATGTGGGGTCAAATTTTGGGAAGCAATTTGTTCGTTGCGACACATATTTATATATATTAAAAATGATGATTTGTTTCACAAATCTGCACATTGACATTTATTCCATTTTCAATGACACTCTTTTTATCTTTTCTTTAAAATATCATCGAATGAGAAGTTCAATATGTAAACAATGCATAATTATGTAGACCAAAATAATTGATAGATTTTTAACAAATTTGGTATGAGTCACATGCTAAAATGTCTACGAATAGTCAAGATGTAACACCCCCGAACCCACCTCGGCTCGGTGCGCTACTTTGCTAACTCAACCCGTGTTAAAACGGCGTTTAAAATAATTTTCGATAAAATTATGACTCAGTTTTTGGGTTTTACGAACCCTCGATATTTGTTGGGAAGCGGCCCCAAAATGCGTTTAAAATATGCCAGAAAATGTCAGGGTAAAACAAGTTAGAAATAGGAAAAATTAAAAAAAACAACATTTTTTTTTTTACCAGTGGCGATCGATCGCCACTCTCTCTGGTGCTACAGTGCAAGAGAGGTTGGCGATCGCGATCGATCGCCCGCCAGATTCGCCTCCCCGATCGCCCCGACCTCCACCACTTTTCCTCCACTTTTCCCCAAGCTAAACTCCTCCAAAATTTCTAAAATTTTAACCACACACTCCCGACACCCAAATCTTCAAGTTCTGTAAAAATTTTAGAAAACCGACTTAAAACGGATAAAAAAATAGCCAACAAACCCGACATTATTGACTTAAAAAAAACGGCAATATGATGGCTAAAAGTTTCGAAATCCAAAACCTGAAAACAATATATTTAAAACACAATTTCGATCAATCCAAGCCAGAATCAACCAGTACTATATACACCAAAACAAAATCTAACCAAACGGACACTAAAATCCAATCCTAAAAAACACTACACAAGATCCACCACAATCCGAAAATTAAACTAAACCATCAAAATACAAGTTTCACATACATCCCGAAGACCATGGTCGAGACGCCCCGACAACTGCCCGCACCGGCATACAGCGTACATCAATGACTGCGTCCCAATACTAGCTTTCCTCATAGCTCTAACCTGTACTCCAGTCGTCACCTACACCACAGAACACACACACACACGTAAGCTTACGCTTAGCAAGTTGGGGATAACAAATATAAACAAACACAATGCACACACAACCCTAACACAACAACACAACACCACTCAACACGACAACGCAACACAATAACACAACAGCACCCAACACGACAACATAACACAACACGAACAAAACTGCCTGCATCGAAAGATGCCTTAGTTGCCCGCACCGAAGTGCCTTAGTTGCCCGCACCGAAGTGCCTTAGTTGCCCGCACCGAAGTGCCTTATTTACCCCCACCGAAGTGCCTTAGTTACCCGCAACGAAGTGCCATAGTTGCCCACACCGAAGTGCCTTAGTTGCCCGCACCAAAGTGCCTTATTGCCCGCACCGAAGTGCCTTAGTTGCCCGCACTGAAGTGCCTTATTGCCCGCACCGAAGTGCCTTAGTTGCCCGTACCGAAGTGCCTTATTGCCCGCACCGAAGTGCCTTATTGCCCGCACCGAAGTGCCTTATTGCCCGCACCGAAGTGCCTTATTGCCCGCACCGAAGTGCCTTATTGCCCGCACCGAAGTGCCTTATTGCCCGCACCGAAGTGCCTTATTGCCCGCACCGAAGTGCCTTATTGCCCGCACCGAAGTGCCTTATTGCCCGCACCGAAGTGCCTTATTGCCCGCACCGAAGTGCCTTAGTTGCCCGCACCGAAGTGCCTTATTTACCCCCACCGAAGTGCCTTAGTTACCCGCAACGAAGTGCCATAGTTGCCCGCACCGAAGTGCCTTAGTTGCCCGCACCAAAGTGCCTTATTGCCCGCACCGAAGTGCCTTAGTTGCCCGCACTGAAGTGCCTTATTGCCCGCACCGAAGTGCCTTATTGCCCGCACCGAAGTGCCTTATTGCCCGCACCGAAGTGCCTTATTGCCCGCACCGAAGTGCCTTATTGCCCGCACCGAAGTGCCTTATTGCCCGCACCGAAGTGCCTTATTGCCCGCACCGAAGTGCCTTATTGCCCGCACCGAAGTGCCTTATTGCCCGCACCGAAGTGCCTTAGTTGCCCGCACCGAAGTGCCTTAGTTGCCCGCACCGAAGTGCCTTATTGCCCGCACCGAAGTGCCTTATTGCCCGCACCGAAGTGCCTTATTGCCCGCACCGAAGTGCCTTAGTTGCCCGCACCAAAGTGCCTTATTGCCCGCACCGAAGTGCCTTAGTTGCCCGCACTGAAGTGCCTTATTGCCCGCACCGAAGTGCCTTAGTTGCCCGTACCGAAGTGCCTTATTGCCCGCACCGAAGTGCCTTAGTTGCCCGCACTGAAGTGCCTTATTGCCCGCACCGAAGTGCCTTAGTTGCCCGTACCGAAGTGCCTTATTGCCCGCACCGAAAGGTGCCTTACTCTTTAACCGACTACCATGCCAACCAATGCAACTCAACATAATAATGCAACTCAACACAACAATGCTACTCAACAACACGACACAACATATCCAAACAATGCAACATAACACAACAAAACAACAACACATCACTAAGCAAAAACAAATAATCATTACTTACCGTTCTAAGGTGTAGGCCCGAAGGCAAAAAGGATAACAACCACTACTTACCTGGTTGCTCTAAAAACGTTTCGTCACTTCGTTCCACCGAACTACATGCTCGATTACCTAAACATTAAGGAACATTTACTTAGTAACAAACTAAAAGCTTCTAAATAAATCAACTAACCAAACTAACACTCACTTTTCACCCTAAAACTAACCAATACTCAACCAATCTCACACTTAAACACTTAAACCCAATTTTTACCCAAACTTGACCGTCAAACTTCAAACTGTCATAACTCTCTCGTTTTTCAACGGATTTCGACGTGCCACCCCAATTCGAAAACCTCTACACGTCTACTATCCATTGAAACACTCAAAATAACCAAACAATACACTTAGCCAATCCGAAAATCCAGCCAACAGAATCGGCCACCTTAATTAAAAAAACCCGATTTTCTAAACTTACTTCCAATCTTCCATTTCTCTCCACAAACCACCTAAACCAATTCATTCAACAACCAAGTCATCAAATTTGGAAAGAAAACCAACCCTTAAACTCCATTTTCGGACTTCATCATTTAGGGTTTTCAAACTCTACACAATCTCCACCAAAAACACATAAAAACCCTACAAACTAACCCTAATTTGTATACAACTTAAATCCCACATAATTTTACCTTAAAAACCTTGAAGAACCTTGATGGAATGAAGCTTTGAAGGGCTTCAATGGCTGCCAAGGAGAAATTGTGAAGGCAAGGGAAGAAGAAGACCTTTTTGCATTTCTTTCCTTCACTTTTCTTTTTAATTTATAAACAATTATATACTTTAAAATTACCATTAAAGCAACCCTTGTCTTCCTTTGATTTCCCCACGTGGAAGACACCACTTTCCACTTATTTATTTCATTTAAATCTCCTTTGACTTTTCTACAAAAATTTCTATTGGTTAAATTAATTTGACTTTTCAACTTGATTTGGTTTGAATTGTCAACTACTTCACTTCTCTTTTGTCTTTTACTTCAATGCAAGACACTTGACTAATTCAATTCTCCTAACACGTCTAACCTAAGACTACGCACGTTATAGGAAAAATTCTCGGGTGTTACACAAGATGCAAATGTTTTTGTAAAATGATTAATCCTTCTTTCAAACATAAGAAAATAGCTCATAGAAAATAGTCAAACTTCTTAGGGAAACAAAGAAAGGAGATTCATATTGTGACTTCACAATTATTTGCAGCACAAGAATGACAATTAGAAGTACAGATTTGGGCAGAACAAACTCAAAAGTTTTAATAAGAAATCCCACACAAACCTTGAGAATAATAATATATGGAAAAACATTGCCTAGGTTAGGCAATAGCTGGTAGATTCTATTTCCTGATGAACAAACCAATATTAAAATGCCTTGAAAGAGTTGACTGCAATCAATAAAAGTTTCAAAGACCTGACATGAAAGTTCATGACTTACAATGTTACTCCTTTCGCTTCTTGCAACTATGAATTTTTAGATGAAACCTCCTCGAGCACTTGTGCTTAATAATTTTTACGCAAGTGCAAGCAATCAAACAAGTAATATAATGATTAAATAAAGTGTCATTCACTAATAGAAATGTTAGCCTTAATTTTAAGTATTATTTTTGTAATCTCTTTTATATGTCTAAATACAATTGTCATATATGGACAAATATAGAATTTTGCAACAAGTTTATCAAATTAAAATAACCTAATAAATATACTTTATATATATATATATAATATATATATATATATTATAGAAATGATGCATATAAATTAACTTCATTGTAGAAGCAACATTTTTGTACTTTTGGCATGCAGAGTACTGTATAAGGGGCTGCAGAGGGATGCAGTGGTGTGTATGTATGGGCACGCAGAATGAAGAGGTTTGAGTAGCTCTGGTGAACGGGGAAGACACCGAAAGAAGGTAGAAGATGACGGTGACAGAGAGAGATTGACAGAGAAAAGGATAAGTATTTTCAACTACTGTACTAAATTGTGTTTTACAAGATATATTGATAACTTATTGATTTGACAGTAACTAGAAAGTACAAACTAATTATACAAACATAAAGGATATAGTTACATTAACATCCCCCCTCAAGAGCAAGGTCGCAAGCCGAAGATCTTGGAAAGAAACATATTGAACTTTGCTGGCGGAAGAGGTTTTGTTAATGCATCAGCTAGTTGGTGCTCATAAGGTGTAAATTTGACGAGCAGCGACTTGCTAATAACTTTCTCTCGAACAAAATGAAAATCTATTTCAACATGTTTAGACTTCGAATGGAGAACGAGATTTGAAGCCAAATACGTTGCACTGAGGTTGTCAAACAAAATAAGAGGGGTCGTCGTGGGAGCAGTACCTAGTTCTGTAAGTAAGGATTGCAACCACAAGACTTCCACAGCGCCATTTGCGACGCTTCGATATTCAGATTCGGTGCTGGATCTAGAAATCATTTTTTGTTTTGCTGATGACCAGGAGATTAAGTTGTTTCCAAGAAAAATACAATATCCAGCGGTACTTTTGCGATCATCAGGGCAGGATGCCCAGTTAGCATCGGTATAGCAAATCAAATCAAAGTGCGTAGCATGCAAAAAGGAGATGCCAAGAGTCAGAGTACCTTTTAGGTAACGCAAGATGCATTTGACAACCTGCCAGTGAATATCTGTGGGCGCATGCATAAATTGAGTGTAACGCCCCCGAACCCACCCCGGCTTGGTGCGTTACTTGGCTCACTCTAACCCCGATGAAAATGACGTTTAAAATAATTTTTATAAACCCCAAAACATAAAAAAAACGGACACAGCAAAATTTAAAGCTAAGTCTCCCAAAGCTCGACATACCTAGCTGCCTAGACTCACTAATTTCCCTTAATCCTAACCGTTAAGTACCATGGCATCCTCTCCAAAAATTTCGACAAAGTAACGCCTGAAAATGGCGCCTCCAAAATGCTAGGTACCTGCAAACGAATTAATCCTCAACCAGTTCCAGAATACTCTTACTCAACTATCCACTCAAATATCCAGCATACGAAATCTCTTAATAGCAGTAAAGAGGGTAACTAAAATACGAACATCCCTAAGTGAATAAAATCCACAGTATAGAGCGACACATCACCCTGAACTATGACTATATACAATAAATACAAATAGCTATACAATAACTTTCAAAAACATCAACAAAAAAAAGTTACGCATTCCCATCATTTCCACAAACAGACATCTACAATCACTACCAATTTACAAAGCCCCACACCTCCCGAAGACCATGGTCAAGACGCCCCGACAACTGCCCACACCGACATGCCCTGTGCGTTGCCGACTGGTCCCTAGTCCTGGGCTCCCTCATCTAGTTAACCTGTAACTCTGTCGTCACCTACACCACAGAACACACACACACACGTAAGCTTAAGCTTAGCAAGTAGGGATAACAATATAAACATGCACAATGCACGCACAACCCTCACACAACCCTAACACATGCAGTTTCTACTCCCTCCGTTGTTTCGTTTCATTTTTTGTTGCATTTCTACTATTTACTCATGCACGTTAACGACGAGACGTTAGACGTTAAACCCTCTAGTGCTCCTCTTGCACGTTAACGACGAGACGTTAAACCCTCTAGTGCTCCTCTTGCACGTTAACGACGAGACGTTAAACCCTCTAGTGCTCCTCTTGCACGTTAACGACGAGACGTTAAACCCTCTAGTGCTCCTCTTGCACGTTAACGACGAGACGTTAAACCCTCTAGTGCTCCTCTTGCACGTTAACGACGAGACGTTAAACCCTCTAGTGCTCCTCTTGCACGTTAACGACGAGACGTTAAACCCTCTAGTGCTCCTCTTGCACGTTAACGACGAGACGTTAAACCCTCTAGTGCTCCTCTTGCACGTTAACGACGAGACGTTAAACCCTCTAGTGCTCCTCTTGCACGTTAACGACGAGACGTTAAACCCTCTAGTGCTCCTCTTGCACGTTAACGACGAGACGTTAAACCCTCTAGTGCTCCTCTTGCACGTTAACGACGAGACGTTAAACCCTCTAGTGCTCCTCTTGCACGTTAACGACGAGACGTTAAACCCTCTAGTGCTCCTCTTGCACGTTAACGACGAGACGTTAAACCCTCTAGTGCTCCTCTTGCACGTTAACGACGAGACGTTAAACCCTCTAGTGCTCCTCTTGCACGTTAACGACGAGACGTTAAACCCTCTAGTGCTCCTCTTGCACGTTAACGACGAGACGTTAAACCCTCTAGTGCTCCTCTTGCACGTTAACGACGAGACGTTAAACCCTCTAGTGCTCCTCTTGCACGTTAACGACGAGACGTTAAACCCTCTAGTGCTCCTCTTGCACGTTAACGACGAGACGTTAAACCCTCTAGTGCTCCTCTTGCACGTTAACGACGAGACGTTAAACCCTCTAGTGCTCCTCTTGCACGTTAACGACGAGACGTTAAACCCTCTAGTGCTCCTCTTGCACGTTAACGACGAGACGTTAAACCCTCTAGTGCTCCTCTTGCACGTTAACGACGAGACGTTAAACCCTCTAGTGCTCCTCTTGCACGTTAACGACGAGACGTTAAACCCTCTAGTGCTCCTCTTGCACGTTAACGACGAGACGTTAAACCCTCTAGTGCTCCTCTTGCACGTTAACGACGAGACGTTAAACCCTCTAGTGCTCCTCTTGCACGTTAACGACGAGGCGTTCGACCCTCTAGTGCTCCTCTTGCACGTTAACGACGAGACGTTAAACCCTCTAGTGCTCCTCTTGCACGTTAACGACGAGACGTTAAACCCTCTAGTGCTCCTCTTGCACGTTAACGACGAGACGTTAAACCCTCTAGTGCTCCTCTTGCACGTTAACGACGAGACGTTAAACCCTCTAGTGCTCCTCTTGCACGTTAACGACGAGACGTTAAACCCTCTAGTGCTCCTCTTGCACGTTAACGACGAGACGTTAAACCCTCTAGTGCTCCTCTTGCACGTTAACGACGAGACGTTAAACCCTCTAGTGCTCCTCTTGCACGTTAACGACGAGACGTTAAACCCTCTAGTGCTCCTCTTGCACGTTAACGACGAGACGTTAAACCCTCTAGTGCTCCTCTTGCACGTTAACGACGAGACGTTAAACCCTCTAGTGCTCCTCTTGCACGTTAACGACGAGACGTTAAACCCTCTAGTGCTCCTCTTGCACGTTAACGACGAGACGTTAAACCCTCTAGTGCTCCTCTTGCACGTTAACGACGAGACGTTAAACCCTCTAGTGCTCCTCTTGCACGTTAACGACGAGACGTTAAACCCTCTAGTGCTCCTCTTGCACGTTAACGACGAGACGTTAAACCCTCTAGTGCTCCTCTTGCACGTTAACGACGAGACGTTAAACCCTCTAGTGCTCCTCTTGCACGTTAACGACGAGACGTTAAACCCTCTAGTGCTCCTCTTGCACGTTAACGACGAGACGTTAAACCCTCTAGTGCTCCTCTTGCACGTTAACGACGAGACGTTAAACCCTCTAGTGCTCCTCTTGCACGTTAACGACGAGACGTTAAACCCTCTAGTGCTCCTCTTGGTAAAACGTTAGCTATTGATGCATATTTTTGGAAATTGCAAATGATTTTTCCTTCCCTTCGGAGCCGCTCTCCGCGAGGGAAGAATAGTTTTTTCTCTGTCAGTGCTCATCGCGCATAGCGCCTGGATGAAGCCCCGATGCCCCCGAGCTGTGGCGGCTATGGGGTGTTCTTAGTCCCTCTCGTCCTCTTCCAAGCAATGGAAGCAATGAAGAAAAGGGGCGAACGCCATAGTGCCCTCTGCCGAGAATCCTTTGCTGGCATCGACGGATTTCTGTCACCCGAAAACTACGAGTCGTTTCTGGGTCGGTTTCGGTTCTTCAATTCGCTCCTCCATCATTTCCGCACCGTTCTGAGCAATACCCACTTCTCGGTATGCGCCTCACGCCCTCCGTCACACCCCCTCTGTTCATCTCTATTTTCAGCATATTTGAGTCTGTTTTGGGGTGTTCTTAGAGCACCGATCGTTGTTGTTATTTTGAGTCTTCCGCGTGCCATTTCTAACCCCATTTGCAGGCCCGTAGCCTATCAAGTGGTTTCCCCTCCCGGTTCTTGAGGATTTGACCTCAAATCCAACGGTTGAATATCATGGAGGATGTCACAACACTTAGGATAAAATTCTAACAAAAATGCCTAAGCAAGCAATCCGTAATAGACACAAAAATAGTTATCCAAAAGTTGAAAAATTATTTTACCATCCACAATGATCTCAAATAAATTTCAAGATTAAATTGTTCATTTCAACAATTTAGAAACAAGCATACATGATAATGACATTAGATTCATGCAAGAATAATTGAACAATTTCATTTCTCATGCTAAACCAACAAGAAAATATTGAACCCATTGATAATCATCATCATTTTTTTTTTTTAAGAAAACAACATTTGACTTCAAGTAATTCAATCCAACTAAAAGAATAAGAGTTTAAAATCAAGCTTAGCATAAGTTCAGCTTAAATCCAAAACTCAAGAAAACAATTATCCTTTAACAATAGAGTTATGATTCTTTCTAAACAAGTGGCAACAATAATTTTGGATCACAAAATTTTTCTCCTAGTTCTTTCAATCAAATTTAAATCAAGCTTAGACAAGAATTATTAAACATGATATCCAATTATAGCAAGAACATATAATAAGTTGATCTCAAACATATAGTTCTTCCAATCAACCTACTATTCAACTAATTTCAAAAGAAATTCAAGTAAGGTTTCATGGGTACATACCTTGTTGCCGAAAATTCATCCAACTCCTTGGTTATCCATTGCCAATGCTCATTAAGGGGTAGGAAGCTAAACGATCCTCAAAAGATAAAACAATATGCATATATTTTGATTTTATCTTTACCTTGGCCAACAACATTAAACTAATTGACCAAGCACTAGACTCTAAAGTGAGACTCTAAATTCAAGACCTAAAAAAAAATAACAAGCATTGTAAAACATTTATATAACATTTTATATGCTTAGAAAACAAAGACATACAACCTAAGAAAGATCCTAATCATTTAATCAAATAGCAAAACATATCAAGCAAGTTAATCAAAGAAAATAAACTTGCAACTAATATCAATGTAAGCTATTGGGTCTAGGCAACCCTCTAGAACTTTTGTGGAAATCGTCACACTATCCCACACCCTTTTAAAGGCGACTGCCTCACACGGCGATCTGTCGGGCCCAATGGCCAACGATAAACCTCGGACAATACCAACGGCCCACAGAGGAAAGCTCTTGGCCACAAACACAGATCACTCGACATACAAGTGAATCCTAAGTGACTAACAAGATAGTATATGACATGCACTTGTTAAAAGGTCGGACATAGCCCTAAACAAACAAAATCACTCAACTTGATGCAATCAACAAGAGTTTAAACAGAATTATAAAACATGGTGAAATAGAATTTGCCAAGCTCTATTTAACATGCAATTTAGTTCATGCTTTTCATTCTAAATTTAACTTAACATCAAGGACTCAAAGACTTGACACTAAACACAATTAGACACACAAGTTAAAAACAAATGCCAAATCAATTTGGAAAAACACCAAACAGAAAATTTCAATAAAAACAATCCTAAAGGTACTAAACAGAAAATTTACACAATTCTCATTCAATTAACATGAAATTTTAACAGAGGATAGTTAACATTATGAGTGACATGCTATCAAAATTTCAGGTTCAAATTCATTATGAGCAAGGAATTATGCAAGTGCAAAGTTGTAACAAAAAAGAAAAACTCTAAAAACAGCTTCTAAACAACCTAGATTCCTAAACAGAAAGTAGCACAATTCAACTCCAAATAACCTGAAATTTTAATAGGGGTTAGTCCATAATATGATGAACATGCTGTAAAAATTTCAAATCAAAATTCATTACGAGCAGAAAATTATGCAAGTCCAAAGTAGTAACAAAAACTAGAAAAACCAGAATTTTAATCTAAACATCCTAGAAAAGTCTTAACAAAACAATGCCAATTTGGACAACAAATTAGCACATCAAACTCTCCTAAACATGGAACATGTAAAAAGATTAAACAAAACAAAACGCATACTAAAACACATTTGAAAAACACCAAAACAACACAATAATTTCAGCAAATATAAACTAACATGAGAACTCAATTTTAGCATTCATTTTCAAATCCATTCTCTATGTAAATTAATTTTGCCAACACAACCTAAACAACGAAACATGGTTATAAAAACAGAAACAAATATCTATAAACATTCACCTAAACGAAATCGAAATTATGACTCAAAACACAACATTAGAACATGCTTTTATTCAAGAATAACATCCCGAAATTAAACAGATATGGGCCATGGTTAGTTCATGCTTGCTTATCAGAAACATGAGGTTAAGATGGTAAAGTCATATCATATAATTTCACAGTAATGATATCCAAATAAACAGCAAATGCAAACACAAACAAAAGAACATGCTTTTCAAGAAAACATTCTGAAATTAAACAGATACGGACCATGGTTAATATGGAAAAATCATATCAGGTAATTATCATAACAATGTAATCCAAAGAAACAAGTTCAGACACAGACAAACATAAAACACAAGTTGCTCTCGGTCAACAGTTCCAAAGAGTCTCCACACAGAAAATAAAACTAAACAGAATTTGCTCTCGGTCAACAGTTCCGAAGAGTATCCCAACACATCAGAAAATAAACTAAAAATAGACAGGAAAGTACCTTTAAAGCAAAGCAATTGATAACTCCAAAATTGCCAATTAAGGAAGCCTCTTGCCTTGGGAGATGGGTACAAAAACTGCACAACAAATGTTACGAAAAACACACACACAAATCCCGTGTTTAAACGACGTTTAAAAGTAATTTAAATAAAATATTCGGCTCGGTTTTGTAAAATTCCCGGCTCGATGTTCGGGTTTTTCGAACCCTCAAATTTTCTTGGAACACGTGTCTAAAATACGTTAAGATACGTTGGAAAAATTTCGGTTCAAAACATAGTGGAAATCAGGCGAAAAACGAAAAAAAGTCAAAGTTTTGCAAGGAGGGGCGCTGGGCGCGTGCTGGGCGCCAGGCGCGCCCAGGCTGCGCGCGCTGGGGCGCGCCAGCGCGCCCCAGCTCCCTTTTCCCGCGCGCTTCACGCGTGCCGTGGCGATTACTCGCCTCCGGGTGGCGAATAATCGCCACCCTCTCTGCCATCTTCGCCCAAAAACACCCCCGAGGCGATTGGTGGCGTTTGGGTGGCGAATAATCGCCACCCCCTCGGGTTTTCGGCCCCAAAATGATCAAAAATACCCCTCTTTCCGACTCTCTCAACTTTCCTTCACATTTCTACACTTTTCTCCATTCCCGACACCTCCAAAAATTCTGAAAATTTAAACATACCTTCCCGACACCTAAATCTTCGAGTCCCGTAAAAATCTCGGAAAACCGACCTAAAACGAATAAATACAAAAATCACAAACATAACCTGACGTTAGTTACTTTAAAATCAAAACGGGCAATATAACGCCTAAAACTTTAAATACCCAAAACCAGAAATAAATCTCGGAAAACACACAGCTTCCATCACGAACAACTATACTTTATACTCACTATCCATCTCCAAATCAACTCGTAAACCCGGTAACATACATACGAAAATATTTACGAACCCAATTTACCACAACTTAATAAAGTTTCCTAACTTCCACAAAACAACATTTCCACACACCAACATTCCATACCAAAATACTTACAAATTAAACTATCCATGTCAAACATTCACCTCCCACTACCCGAGACATCCAGTTGTCAAAACGCCCCGACAATAGCCTGCACCGGCGGACTCCGTACGCCTCGTCTACCTCACCTGTATACAAATCGTCACCTACACCACAGAACACACAAAAGGTAAGCCTAACGCTTAGCAAGTAGGGAAATAATGCACAACACACACTAACTGTTTGACTCGACCCTAACATGCAGTCTCTACACACTCTGTTGTTTTCTTTTCGTTTCAATTGCATTTTATCTTTCACTTCCAGGTGAATCAAGTAGGCACACGCCCCCACACAGTCCAGGACGGCCACGCCTTGACCCACGGAGCTAGACCGGAGGCACACGTCCCAACACAGTCCAGGACGGCCATGCCTTGACCCACGGAGCTAGACCGGAGGCACACGTCCCAACACAGTCCAAGACGGCCAACCGAATCTCCTCCAATCGATCGTAGAATCCTCATCGTGCACTTCAAGCACGAGTGCACTTCAAGCACGAACCTCATTGTGCACTTCAAGCACGGGTGCACTTCAAGCACCAACCCCATTGTGCGCTTCAAGCACGAACAGGTTGAGGTCGAGAAATTCATACTCACGACTCATTACGTACATTAGAATCCCCCAATCGATCGTAGAATCCTCATCGTGCACTTCAAGCACGAGTGCACTTCAAGCACAAACCCTATTGTGCACTTCAAGCACGAATAGGTCGAGGAAGTCATACTCACGACCACGTTGCAAATCTTTTCTTATCTTTCATTTCATTCTTACCGCTCAAGGATGCAAAACACGTAATTTCGTAGTTAGACAACCATGATGCTTGACACACGATCATGCACACAAAGCAAAACTAACAACATCAACAATCCTACCGTTCCTATGGTTAGGCCCGAAGGAAACAAACCCGCACCATCCCTACTTACCTTTGGTGCCGCCGTCCTTGTTCTCGTTACTCCGTCCACAAAATCAACGGTTCGATTACCAAAATGACGAAAAATCAACTTAGAAATTTCACAACTCTAGTAATTCTTAACACTACTAAAGAACTTAACCAACTCCCAACCCGATCTTACCCCAAATCGCCCGTACCTAAACTTCAACGGTCATAACTCATCTTTTGCAATGGATTTCGACGTGCCACCACATTTGGAAACCTCTACACGTCCGACTCCATTGAATCACTCAAATCAACCCTCCAAACACGAAGGCTAAGTCGGACATGCCAAAACATACCCGGCTCTTAGGGTAAAACCGATTTTTCGCACTTTCAGCTTCCAATCCTCAATTCCAACCACTCCAACAACCTAACTATTCATTTAACACCAAACCATCAAATAAGAAGAAATCAACAATCACCTCCCACTACCCTAGACAGCAGTTGTCCAACGCCCCGGACAAATATCCTGCCAGGCGGCCGCCGTACGCCTCTCTAACATCACTGTAACAAATCTTCCCTACACACAACACACAAGGTAAGCTGACGCTTACAAGTACGGAATAATGCACACACCACGAAACTGTTGACTCGACCCTAACATGAGTCTCTACACACTCTAGTGTTTTCTTTTTTCGTTTCAATTGCATTTTTCTTTCACTTCCAGGTGATCAGTAGGCACACGCCCCACACATCCAGCGCCACGCCTTGACCCACGGAGCTAGACCGGAGGCACCACGTCCCACACATCAGGACTCCAGGCTTACCCACGGATCTGACCGGAAGGCACAGCCGTCCAACACATCCAAGACGGCCAACCGAATCTCCTCCAATCGATCGTAGAATCCTCATCGTGCACTTCAAGCACGAGTGCCACTTCACGCACGACCCTCATTGTGCACTTCAAGCCACGGGTGCACTTCAAGCACCAACCCCATTGTGCGCTTCAAGCAACGAACAGGTTGAGGTCGAGAAATCATACTCACGCTCATTACGTACATTAGAATCCCCAATCGATCGTAGAATCCTCATCGTGCACTTCAAGCCGAGTGCACTTCAAGCACAAACCCTATTGTGCACTCAGCACGAATAGGGAGGAAGTCATACTCACGACCACGTTGCAAATCTTTTCTTATCTTCATTTCATTCTTACGACCGCAAGGATGCAAAACACGTAATTTCGTAGTTTAGAAAACCATGATGCGTGACACCCGATGCATGACACAAAGCAAAACATAACAACAATCAAACAATCCCTACCGTTCTATGGTGTAGGCCCGAAGGAAACAAACACGCACTCCAATACTTACCTGGTGCCGCTCGATACTTCTCGTTACTCCGTCCAACAAAATCAAATGTTCGATTACCTAAAAATGACGAAACAATCAACTTAGAAATTTACAAACTCTAAGGTAAATTCTTAACCTAACTAATAGAACTATAACACAACTCCCAACCCGATCTTTACCCCAAAATCGACCGTCTAACTTCAAACGGTCATAACTCCATCATTTTGCAATGGATTTCGACGTGCCACCACAATTTGGAAACCTCTACACTCTCCTATCCATTCTGAATCACTCAAATCAACCATCCAACACGAAGGCTAAGTCGGACATGCCAAAACAGAACCGTTGCTCTTAGGGTAAAACCGATTTTTCGCACTTTCACTTCCAATCCTCAATCCAACCACTCCAACAACCTAAACTAAGTCATTTAACAACCAAACCATCAATAAGAAGAAATCTAACATCAATCACTCAATTTTCAATCCTCGACTCGGTTTCCACTCTTCTAAACTACCATAAAAACACCCTAAAATCTTCCAAACTTCTCCATAGCCCATAACTAAAACCCCTGTATGTACCTTGCACTCAACTTGAAGAATGAAGTAAGAAGGAGGAAGAGAGGCGGCTATGGAGGAGAGCAAGAGAAGTCGATGAAGATGAAGAAAAAGGAATGAAAACCTCACTTTAAACCATAACTTTCATTTACCTTTAATTTTCCTCCATTTAACTTTTTAAAATTACAAATCTACCACACCTTTTCTTCCTTCAAAAGCCAACGTGAAAGTCACTTCAAAATTCATCACTTTCCATTCAATTTAATGCATATAAATTCCTTTGCATTTCATTGATTCATAGGTTTGACTTTTCAAACCCTATGGTTTGAATTTCAACTCTTTTTCTTCTCTCTTTTCTCCTCAATGCATGACATCAAACTTATATAATTAAACTCTCCTAACACGTCAAATTGTAGGCGACGCACGTAATAGGAAATTCTCGAGTGTTACAATCCACCCTCCTTACAAAAATTTTGTCCTCAAAATTTGCGTACCTGAAAAGTTCAGGGTAGTGTTCTATCATGTCCTGTTGACGCTCCCACGTCGCCTCCTCAACGTTGTGGTTGCGCCACAGCACTTTCACCAGTGGAATGTCTTTATTGCGCAATTTCTTCACTGCATAGTCCAATATTTCCACCGGTTTCTCTTCATAGGACAGAGTAGGCTGCACTTCAATCTCCTCCTGTACCACGACATGCGATGGATCTCTTAGGCATTTCTGTAACATTGATACGTGGAAAACATTGTGCACACCCTCCATTGCAGCAGGCAACTCCAATTGATACGCCGTCTTTCCTACTCGTTTTACAATCGGGAATGGACCAACATATCTCGGAGTCAACTTCCCTCTCTTCCCAAATCTCATCACACCCTTAAACGGCGATATCTTCAAGAATACCTCATCGCCTACCTCAAACTCCAGCTCGCGTCTTCTACCATCTGCATAGCTCTTTTGGCGACTTTGAGCTGTCAGAATACGTTGCCGAATGAACTGGATTTTATCTGTAGTTTGCTGAACAATCTCCGGGCCAATTAAGTTAGATTCTCCGACCTCGTCCCAATAAAGAGGCGATCTACACTTTCTCCCATAGAGAGCCTCGTATGGAGCCATTCCAATAGTATCTTGATAACTATTGTTATATGAGAACTCCACCAAAGGTAAATACCTAATCCAGGAACCCTGAAACTCCAGCACACAAGCTCGGAGCATATCCTCAAGAATCTGAATAGTAAGCTCAGATTGTCTGTCCGTCTGAGGATGAAAAGCAGTGCTGAAATTCAAACGAGTCCCCATCGCCTTGTGCAGACTCTGCCAAAATTTTGAAGTGAATCTCGGATCCCTGTCTGATACAATCGAAGTTGGCACACCATGTAATCTCAAAATCTCTTGAATATAAAGTTCAGCAAACCGATCCATACTATAAGTCATCTTTACCGGCAGAAAGTGGGCTGACTTTGTTAAACGGTCAACAATCACCCATATGCCATCAAATCCCTTCGTCGTCCTAGGCAATCCAATAACGAAATCCATGGAAATCTGGTCCCACTTCCACTCAGGAACCGGCAATGGCTGCAACTTTCCAGCAGGTCTCTGATGCTCTGCTTTCACCTGCTGACAGATCAAACATGTTTCCACTAATTCAGCCACTGACTTCTTCATGCCGGGCCACCAGTAATGCTGCTTGAGGTCTCTGTACATCTTTGTACTGCCAGGATGAACAGAAAACCTCGAAGAATGAGCTTCAGCCAAAATCTCTCTCCGAAGCTGTTCGCTACTCGGAACATACCACCGATTACGGAACTTCAAAATACCGTCATCCGAGTAGCTGAACTCGGTCCTATCGTTAGACACCATACTCAGCTTATATTTATTACACTCCGAATCTGCTTGCTGAGCTTCTCTAATTTTCTCCAAAATGGTAGGCTTCAGAGAAAGATCTGATAACACGGCAGTCACGTCCGAAATCAGCTCTAAATTGAATCTTTGAAACTCCGTGCACAACTCCCTAGACATCTCCACTTCCATTGCTGACACGGAAGTTAATACTCGGCTTAAGGCATCTGCAACTACATTGGCCTTCCCGGGTGGTATTTAATTTCCAAATCATAATCCTTCACGAGCTCTAACCACCGCCGCTGCCTCATGTTCAGCTCCTTCTGGGTAAAAATATACTTCAGACTTTTGTGATCTGAATATACTTCACATTGCTGACCATATAAATAATGCCGCCAAATTTTCAAAGCAAACACCACAGCGGCTAACTCCAGGTCATGGGTTGGATAATTCTTTTCGTAAGGCTTTAGCTGCCTAGAAGCATATGCTATCACCTTATTATTCTGCATGAGCATGTAACCCAGACCTATCCGAGAGGCATCGCAATAAATACAGAACTTATCCTCGGCTACAGGCAACGTCAAAACTGGAGCTGTAGTTAATTTCTGCTTTAATGTCTGAAAGCTTAACTCACATTCTTCAGACCATTCATACTTCACATCCTTTCGTGTCAGACGACTCATAGGTGCTGCTATATTAGAAAACCCTTCAATGAATCTTCTGTAATAGCCGGCTAATCCCAGAAAACTTCGAATCTCGCTGACAATTTTCGGTTGAGGCCATTCATTAATCGATTGAATCTTGGCCGGATCCACTGATATTCCACCATTCGAAATTACGTGACCAAGAAAATGCACCTCCGTCAACCAAAACGCACATTTCAAAAATTTGGTATATAACTGATGCCGCTTTAGAAGCTCCAGAACAAGCCTTAAATGTTCCTTATGCTCCTCTTCATCCTTTGAATAAATCAAAATATCATCGATAAACACAATTACAAATCTATCGAGTTATTCCTTGAACACCCTATTCATCAGGTCCATAAAAGCAGCTGGAGCATTCGTCAAACCAAACGACATAACCAGGAACTCATAATGTCCGTACCGAGTCCTGAAAGCCGTCTTCGGGATATCCTGTGATCTGACCTTCAATTGGTAATACCCCGATCTCAAATCAATCTTAGAAAATATTCTGGCTTCTTGCAACTGGTCAAACAAATCATCTATTCTTGGCAATGGGTACTTGTTTTCACCGTTAGCTTGTTCAATTCTCGGTAGTCAATACACATTCGAAGCGACCCGTCCTTCTTCTTAACAAATAATACGGGCGCTCCCCAAGGCGAGAAACTAGGGCGTATAAAGCCCTTATCAACTAGTTCCTCTAACTGCTTTTTCAATTCTTTCAATTCGGGAGGAGCCAACCTGTAAGGATTCTTCGACACAGGCTCAGCTCCAGGATGCGTATCAATAACAAATTCGATTTCCCGGTCCGGAGGTAGACCAGGCAAATCATCCAAGAACACCTCGAGAAATTCACAAACGACTAAAACATCCTGAGGTTTCACTTCTACCACTGAATGAACATCTACAACAGTTGCAAGAAAACAAATAAACTCACCCTTAGCAAATTCCTGGGCATTGAGCGAAGCCATAACTGAAAGTGTCTGAACACTCCTCAAAGATTGCAAAGAAAGCTTCTCGCCATCCGGAGAATTAAAGTTAACAGTCCCTGTTCTGCAATCGATGGTGGCATGGTGACGGAATAACCAATCCATACCGAGTATGACATCATACCCGGTAATCCCCATGACTATCAAATCAGCAGGCAGTTGGCTTCCTTCCCACTGATATCAAACTATTCAATACTATCTGTTCCGAATGCAGACATCACCCGAATGGTAACTTCACATCATAAAGACACTCAGCCGGACTCACTTCCATGTTCACTTTCACCACAAATGCCGTTGCCACAAAAGAATGAGAAGCACATGAGTCTATCAAAGTAAATGCAGGCACCGAATTAACAAACACAGTACCTGAGATAACAGCAGGACGGTCTTCACTGTCGGGCTCGATCATAGCAAAAATTCGAGGCATAGCTTTCACTGGTTCTTTCTTCGCTACCAGGCCAATCTTTCGCCATGTGACCCGGCTTGTTGCAATTAAAACATCGAAGAACTTTCGGCTTCGGGCAGTCTCGAAACATGTGACCAGACTCAAAGCAATTGTAACATTTTCCTTCGTACTGACCGCACTCTCCCGGGTGCGACTTTAAACATTTCGGACACCGTGGAAACAATTTCCCCTGTTGTGGTTGCTGCTGAGGCCTCTTACCACCTCTTTGATGTTTCAATTTCCCGCCCGGTCGTTTGGTGCCTTGGTACTGAGAAGATGATCCGCTTCTGCTAAACTGGGCTGTAATATCCTTGAACATTCTCTTAGGAGCATCAGTAGGTTTAAGAATCTTCCCAGCAGTTTTCTCCACTTCTAAAGCCTTGGCCGTCACACGGGTAAATGGTATCCCGTCGATCCCAAAAGTCGTCACTAGCATTTCAATCTCTGGCTTTAAACCTTGTACAAACTGAAAAATTTTATCTTCCTCACTATTGACCATACGGCTGGAAAACTTGGATAATGTTTCGAACTGCTGAATATAATCTCCAACGGATCCAGTGTGCTTCAAAGCCATGAATTCTAATCGCTTTTCTGCTCGGGCTGTTCGGTTGTAGTATTTCTCATAAAATATTTCCTTAAAATCTTCCCAACTCATGCTCTGGGTATCGGTCGTAGCTTTCACTGTCCCCCACCAGCTTTTGGCACTATCAGATAGGTGGAACGTCGCACACTTAACCTTGTTTTCTTCCTCTATCTCGGCCACACCAAACATTTCTTCAATTGTACAAATCCAATTTTCAGCTGCTATTGGATTAGTCAGACTTCCTTCAAAGGCAGGGGGCTTTAACCTTCGAAACCTTTCTCCACTAGAGCCAGCTCCAGAGCTGGACCCCGCTCCAAGGCCTCACTGTAATCCTTGATTCATAAAAACACCGAGCAATTGCGCTTGCATAGTCAAAAGATCCCTGAGTTGTTTGTTAGGGTCCTCAGGTGGTTCGGGCTCATTCCGGGGTCGTCCAGGTCGTCTTGGCTGTCCTGGGTTTCTAGGCATTCTCTTTCTATTCCTGTAAAGGTTAGAAATTCTAATCTTAGAAAAGAAACTAACTAAAGTTAAGAAATACTTACAGTCGGTGAAGCACGTTGCACGGCGGCCGGCATTGTCGGGTAATCCTTTGAACGACTCGACCACTTTTGCTCTGATACCATATTTGTAACGCCCCGAACCCGCCCCGGGCCCGGTGCGTCACTTTGCAAACAAATCCCGTGTTTAAACGACGTTTAAAAGTAATTTAAATAAAATATTCAGCTCGGTTTTGTAAAATTCCCGGCTCGATGTTCGGGTTTTTCGAACCCTCAAATTTTCTTGGAACACGTGTCTAAAATACGTTAAGATACGTTGGAAAAATTTCGGTTCAAAACATAGTGGAAATCAGGCGAAAAACAAAAAAAAGTCAAAGTTTTGCAAGGAGGTGCACTGGGCGCACGCTGGGCGCCAGGCGCGCCCAGGCTGTGCGCAGCACTCGCCGCACGCGCGAGCGCGTGCGCGCGCTGGGGCACGCCAGCGCGCCCCAGCTCCCTTTTCCCGCGCGCTTCACGCGTGCCGTGGCGATTACTCGCCTCCGGGTGGCGAATAATCGCCACCCTCTCTGCCATCTTCACCCAAAAACACCCCCGAGGCGATTGGTGGCGTTTGAGTGGCGAATAATCGCCACCCCCTCGGGTTTTCGGCCCCAAAATGACCAAAAATACCCCTCTTTCCGACTCTCTCGACTTTCCTTCACATTTCTACACTTTTCTCCATTCCCGACACCTCCAAAAATTCTGAAAATTTAAACATACCTTCCCGACACCTAAATTTCGAGTCCCGTAAAAATCTCGGAAAACCGACTTAAAACGAATAAATACAAAAATCACAAACATAACCTGACGTTAGTTACTTTAAAATCAAAACGGGCAATATAACGCCTAAAACTTTAAATACCCAAAACCTGAAATAAATCCCGGAAAACACACAGCTTCCATCACGAACAACTATACTTTATACTCACTATCCATCTCCAAATCAACTCGTAAACCCGGTAACATACATACGAAAATATTTACGAACCCAATTTACCACAACTTAATAAAGTTTCCTAACTTCCACAAAACAACATTTCCACACACCAACATTCCATACCAAAATACTTACAAATTAAACTATCCATGTCAAACATTCACCTCCCACTACCCGAGACATCCAGTAGTTAAAACGTCCCGACAATAGCTTGCACCGGCGGACTCCGTACTCCTCCGACTGCAGCCTAAACCTCGGTAGTCTCGTCTACCTCACCTGTATACAAATCGTCACCTACACCACAGAACACACAAAAGGTAAGCCTAACGCTTAGCAAGTAGGAAAATAATGCACAACACACACTAACTGTTTGACTCAACCCTAACATGCAGTCTCTACACACTCTGTTGTTTTCTTTTCGTTTCAATTGCATTTTATCTTTCACTTCCAGGTGAATCAAGTAGGCACACGCCCCCACACAGTCCAGGATGGCCACGCCTTGACCCACGGAGCTAGACCGGAGGCACACGTCCCAACACAGTCCAAGACGGCCAACCGAATCTCCTCCAATCGATCGTAGAATCCTCATCGTGCACTTCAAGCACGAGTGCACTTCAAGCACGAACCTCATTGTGCACTTCAAGCACGGGTGCACTTCAAGTACCAACCTATTGTGCGCTTCAAGCACGAACAGGTTGAGGTCGAGAAATTCATACTCACGACTCATTACGTACATTAGAATCCCCCAATCGATCGTAGAATCCTCATCGTGCACTTCAAGCACGAGTGCACTTCAAGCACAAACCCTATTGTGCACTTCAAGCACGAATAGGTCGAGGAAGTCATACTCACGACCACATTGCAAATCTTTTCTTATCTTTCATTTCATTCTTACCGCTCAAGGATGCAAAACACGTAATTTCGTAGTTTAGAAAACCATGATGCGTGACACACGATGCATGACACAAAGCAAAACATAACAACAATCAAAAAATCCCTACCGTTCTATGATGTAGGCCCGAAGGCAACAAACACGCACTCCACTACTTACCTGGTTGCCGCTCGATACTTTCTCGTTCACTCCGTCCAACAAATCAAACGTTCGATTACCTAAAAATGACGAGAAATCAACTTAGAAATTTACAAACTCTAAGGGAAATTCTTAACCTAACTAATAAAACTATAACACAACTCCCAACCCGATCTTTACCCCAAAATCGACCGTCTAACTTCAAACGGTCATAACTCCATCATTTTGCAATGGATTTCGACGTGCCACCCCAATTCGGAAACCTCTACACGTCTACTATCCATTGAATCACTCAAATCAACCATCCAAATAGGAAGGCTAAGTCGGACATGCCAAAACAGAACCGGTGCTCTTTATGGTAAAAACCGATTTTTCACACTTTCACTTCCAATCCTCAATCCAACTACTCCAACAACCTAAACTAAGTCATTTAACAACCAAACCATCAAAATAAGAAAGAAATCTAACATCAACACTCAATTTTCGAAATCCCTAACCTAGGGTTTTCCAACTCTTCCTAAACCTACCTAAAACACCCTAAAAAACTCTTCCAACTTCATCCCATAGCACATAAACTAAAACCCATGTAAATTTACCTTGCAATCACTTGAAGAAATGAAGTAAGAAGGAGGAAGAGAGGCGGCTATGGAGGAGAGCAAGAGAAGTCGATGAAGATGAAGAAAAAGGAATGAAAACCTCACTATAAACCATAACTTTCATTTACTTTTAATTTTCCTCCATTTAACTTTTTAAAATTACAAATCTACCACACCTTTTCTTCCTTCAAAAGCCAACGTGAAAGCCACTTCAAAATTCATCACTTTCCATTCAATTTAATGCATATAAATTCCTTTGCATTTCATTGGTTCATAGGTTTGACTTTTCAAACCCTATGGTTTGAATTTCAACTCTTTTTCTCCTCAATGCATGACATCAAACTTATATAATTAAACTCTCCTAACACGTCAAATTGTAGGCGACGCACGTAATAGGAAATTCTCGGGTGTTACACTAAGATATGCAAAAATAACAATCTAGAATTAAACAATAATGCAAGGTTCAAATGCTAAACCTCTTAGCAATTTGAACAACAAACAACAAACACCTAAATGTGCTTCTAAACAAGACAGAAAAAGAACAAGAAAACAGTAACATCACAATAAAAAAAAACAGCAAAAACAACCTAGATAATACACTAAGTTTACAACACAAACAAGGAAAAACAGCAAAGAAAACAGTTTTGTAAACCAGAAAACTTTCATTTTAGAATCAAAACTTTAGCTCATGCATTGGTGACAATTTGGACAATTAAATCAAGCATTCAACAACATATTCAGCTAAGGGATTTTACTTGGAAAAATCAGCAACAAGTTCTGGTTTTACGTTTTTAAAAACCAAACTAAAACTAAACGAAAACACTCCTAAAACACAGCATCTAATCACTCTAACAACTAGCAAAGAAAAACAGAATTGAAACACAATTCCTAAAACAGCAACAGAGCAAAATATGCACAAAATTTTTGAAAATCAGAACCTAAAGTGATTCAACTCAATTTCATTTCATGGTCAGAAGTTCAAAATTGATTTTAACCATCCAAGAGTTAACACAAGTGAGACAACTATTGTAACACCCAGAATTTTCCCAGAACGTGTATAACCCTAGTCTAGGTCAATCTTGAGAGATTAATTATTCAAGATTGGTGTACATTGAAGGGTATTAGAAGTGAAAGGAGTTGTGTAGAGAGTTTGTCAAGTCAAACCAACTTGTGATTGGTGGAGAACTTTGGTTTGAAAAATCAAATGCAACTAACCAATCAAAATGTGTAAATTGAAAGGAAGAAGTGGAGAGGTTTAGATGAATCGTTGGCTGCTAAGTGGTGGGGGAAAAGTGAGGGATTATTTGGTAATTTTACATGGTAATTAATTAAAAAAAAAAGAAGAAGAAAAGTTAGGTTTAAAAAGAAGACAAAGTGGTCTTCTTCTCCACTCCATCGACTCTCTCTCTCTCTCTCTCTCTCTCTCTCTCTCTCTCCCTTTCCTCCATAACCGACGATTTCCATCCTTAGTTCTTCATTTTCTCAAGGCAATCCAAGGTAATTTCTCATGGGTTTTAGTTTATGTACTATGGGATGAAGCTTAGAAGAGTTTTTAGTGTGTTTTAGAAGGTTTTGGTGAGGGTTTGAAAACCATAAAAGGAGGAGTCCGAAAATTGAGTTCTCCTTGGGGGTTTTCTTCCTCTTTTGATTAATTAAGCCTTAGATATGTTAGTTTAGGTAGTTGGAGTGATTAGATTATGGATTGGAAATTATTTATACAAAACTGAGTTTTATGCAAAAAAGACGCCGATTCTGTTGGGGGATTTTCGGACTGGCCAAGTGTTTTGTTTGGTCAATTTAAGCATATCAGTGGATAGTAGACGTGTAGAGGTTTCCAAATTGGGATGACACGTCAAAATCCGTTGAGAAACGAGGGAGTTATGATCATTTGAAGTTTGACGGTCAAATTGGGGTAAAAATCGGGTTTAGTGTTTTGTGAGAGGAATGTGTTTTAAGTATTGTTAGTTTTAGTTAGAAAACTTCCTTGGACTGTATTGGTAACTTATTAAGCTAAGTTTCGTTGTTTTAGGTCGTCAAATGAGTGAATTTACTGGTAGAAAGCAGGTGGAAGCCGAGCAATTAGGTAAGTAGTGGGTAATGTTCTTTCGCCTTCGGGCCTACACCATAGAACGGTAGGTTTTATTTGTTATTGTTTTTCTTCGTGTAGTGGTTGTGTTATCGTTGTGCTTGGCGTTGAGTTGTGGTGTGTTGGGTTTGGCATTGCATTCCCTGGAAGCATGCATCATGATGTAGAGCACGTTAGATACGCATAGTTGATGTGTTTGTCGTTGGGTGGTCGTTTGTGTGTTTGTCGTTGGGGTTGTCGTTGTGTGTTTGTCGTTGTGAGGGTAAACGAGGGTGGTCAATTGTAAGGCCCTTCGGTGCAGGCAATGTGTAAAGCACTTCGGTGCGGGCACTGGTTCGGAGTGGCAAGGCAATGTGTACGCACTTCGTTGGCAGGCATGTTGTAATGCATTCGTGCGGGCATGTGTAAGGCACCTCGTTGCGGGCAATGTGTAAGGAACCCAAAAAACAAATCTATCCAATAGCTAAGACTCGCCCAAATTTACTTTCTGAAAACCTATTTCCCAATTCCTTACCAATTACCCCCATGTCACCAATTTACGCGAGACCAACACAAATCGAGGGTTCCCATGCAAAAGCCCGAATTTCATCACCTAACTTTGATTTGCGTAACTTTGCTCCGCTTAACGGATGACTCGATTCCGCGGCTAGAAAAACGCTCCCCCATCACAACCTATTTTAACATACAAGAAAGGTTTTTAAAACGACTACCTGCTAGTCAAATAATCAAACCCGAACGCCCCTTTCGAAATGCCTCCTTCCTCAACTGGTTTTCATAAAATTTCTTCGTTGCCTCACCAAATGTCCCATTGACCATCCTAACGTCCAATTAACACAACTAATATAATCTCGAAGTTACACTCACAAAATCAAAATGCCCGAACAGGCTTTCTAATTTAGCCACAAGAGCTCATCACGCCAGGCGATGAATCCGTCCAATTGTCGGCAAACCCACGCCGGAAAACCACAAAGTGGCCGCGATCGGAGCCAAAACAAGCGTCGTCGCTCTCCGCCTGCATAACCGAAAACAGGCAACTAATAGGGCTCACCGTTCGTTTGTGCACGGAGACGGCCGGAAACTCGCTCGTCGCCGTCGGCCTCCAGAGAACGCCGAAAACGCCGGTGGTTTCTCGGCCGATCACCTCCCTCTCCTCCGTCTCCCCCGCCTGCTCTCGGCTCGGGTGCTCGAACGCAAACACCGATATCTTCGCGCTATTCTGTGTTTTTAGTTTATAATGTATTTATTATTTATAATAATAATAATAATAATAATAATCCAATAACATTAATAAAACTAAGATTACCCTTATGCCCTTCCAAAATTTCCGTAATCTCGGTCTTAATTATAACCCCCGTCTTAATGGATGGATCGAATGTTTTAGTTTAATTACAATTAGTTATTGTTTTGGATGGTTTTAAAAGTTTTGGTCGCTAATAAATCAAATAATAGTGCGACGTACAGATTGTATGGAGAAAAAATCCTTAAAAATTAAAGAAAAAAAATCTTAAAAATTAAGAAAAAAAAAATCTAAAAAAAACTTAGGGGTAGTGTATAAATTCAAAATTAAGAATACAAAGAAGGAAATTGGACGTCTCCTTCTCTTTTCACACTCCATGAGTTGTCTTCCCACTTTCTTGTCCACACTATCAAATCGTGCCTCTCATAAAACTCCTCATAATATAAAATAAT